>JAPVRG010283294.1:27067-44781 GCA_029783565.1 Rhagoletis cerasi
CGTAGCACAACTATAAACTGTTTGTATTAACCACTCATTTTCCAATTTCTGACATTGCGACGCCAGCCATACGGACAATATTAAATGGCGACAGCCAGGCAACATCCGGACATTGAAATTTTTGTTGGCAAACGCATATAATTGAGTGCGTTTCGCAGTACAGCAAACACAGATGCATTCAAACGCATTTGAGTCTGGTAATAATACACACACACTTAATACGAGTATATTATACCCTCATCTATGAATTGTGTGCCTGCTAGTTGTGGTGCGGTGGGAACGTAAAATAAGAAAAACTCATGGGTGTGCATTTAAAGCAGACTCAACCGGGTATATGCAAGCTCTTATTCATACAAATACATATTCAAAAATATATACCCAGTGGGAAAAGGTAATGTGTGGTAATGTATAAATTCATGTATAGGCCTCATAGGCTACACATTACGTCGTAGATGAATCTTAACACAGTGCATGTCCTAGGAAAGTAATGTGTCGCGTGTCGCTTTGTAGAACTATAAAAAGAATCTATAAATAGAAAAAACAAAAGAAGAAAAGCATCCGTGCCACCGGATTTGAACCCGTGACCAACAAGTTGGTAGCCGAATACGCTACCATTCAGCTACAGCAGCTGTTGAGATAACGTGGAATAAATACATTCTTATATTTCTTCTCAAACTTCTTGTTTTGCTTGTGGCTTCAAAACCAGACATCATTCCTTCGATCGCAAGGGAATGCAACAATTCGGCTATACATTACCCGCTCGCGTACATTACGATGCATCTTTTCATTCAAACGTATTCGTTGATGTTTGCGTGATAGAAATATGTAATGCATTCCCTATTTTCCCACTGGGTAGGAGCATACTACCATTCACAAACAGATTTTTCACTCTCACTTATACATATACATACATATGTATTTTTTTAATAGTTTTTAGTTTTTCATTTTTTTACTCACACATACATATCTGACTTTTTCGTTCTTCCTTTTCTCTTCAACCACTTTCCGCTAACACTTGACTAACAAAATATTTATGTCCAACTTTTTTTCAAGCGCTTTTAATTGCTGCTGCCGCACTTGACGTCGCCACTGAAAAATGTTAGCAGATACGCCATTGCTGTGTAGCTGGATTTTAGTGGCGACTTAAGTCGATTTTTATCGAATTAAACGAGCAAAATGTATGAAGCTTTTATAAATTTTACTGGTCGCCGCTGTAAAATTTTACTGTGGTTTTGATATTTTGTCGCAATTTAAATTTTTTCTTTCCCTTTCCAAGTTACGAACAAAAAGCGGATTAAGCCACCTGCTGATAGTTATCAAACAAAATAGAGAACATTTTTTCTCTGCCCCACATAAAAAATTTGAGTCAATTGTTTGCTGGCGACAGCCGGTTTAAAGTGCTTATATTTTTATGCTTCTGGGAACTGAAATCGAAACGAAAATATGCATAAAATAAAATACTTTACGAATAGCCAATGGCAGAAAAACGTATGAAATTCGCAAAATTTACGTAATATTTTTCTTTCTTATATTTAAGGCTCACATAAATGCAAAGTTAAGGCCTACATTAATGAACCATTGAACTTTAAAACTCATAAAAAGTTCCAAAAAGTGACCAAAAAATCCTAGAAAATGTCGCAAGCCGCGATGAGTTATTTTTATCAGGGCCTAGCAGCCTGTTTTATAAATATTTTGAATTAAAAATTCTATTTTCATTTTGATTTGTTTTCGCTGCTTAACTAATAATTAAATTATTCGTCCAAAAAAAAAATGTTTGCTGTCAAATCAGCAGATTTCAGTCCCCAAGAGCCCATCTATACTGGTTAAAAAGTTTGATCCCAGTTGCTAAGATCGCAGTTTTGCACCACCGTTTGTCTAAGGGTAACTAGTCTCACTCTCCCTTTTCTCGGTTTGAGCGACATGAGGCCAGCTCAGTTTCTCCTAATATCACACTGGCCTGACAGCCATATACATATGTAAGTCTGACTATAAAATACTAAGGCGCGACCGAAAAATAAGTCTGACATTCCCCATCAAGCTTTGGTTGCACAGTGAGCGAGCGCAATTCCGCTTGGTTTACTTCTCCTGTTAATGTCGCGAAAATCAGCTGCCAATTTACTGCCTCCTCAATGGCAGCCACCTTTGTCTGGAAAAAACTACAGGGATCTGGAAGTCTTAATTAAAGTTTGATGGAGAGCGCTCTGCAAAAAACGACTCAATCGACAATTCCGTCAAACTTCGACCAATTGGTGTAAAAATTCAGCGGGTCCTCTTTCAAACTTCCTTATCCCCACTAGCCCTCCTCTACAAAATTATATTTCTTCTATCTTAATACGATGAACGAGGAGCAAGCTAACAGTGATATTAGCAGCGAACCACTAATCACCATTATAATTGAAATAATTAAAAATATTTCCTGTCAAACAAAGATGAGATGAGTAAGGAGAAAGACCTTATTGGTGCCAGTCTAGCCATGAAACGATCCGTGTTATCAGGAATAAAGTGGAAGCCCCCAAGAATATTATATTAACCAGATCCTTACTCAGACTTTCTCACAACCCCTTTAATTTTTATAAACACATTTTTAACAGCAAAACTTCATTTCTGCTCTGCTTGAGCAGTTTTTCCCCTTCAACACAGTAAAAGGAAGCTCTCTAATGTTCATCATACGACGTGGAGCACTTTTGACATTGCAGTATGCTTGTAAGACCTTAAGAAATCAATTATATTTGCATGAGTAGACCCACTTGCCATCCATACAAGCCCAAAGGGTTAATCTTAACCCAATTTATATAAATATTTTTTTAGAATTTGAAATACTTTTCACGCCTTTGCAGCGTGTTTTCGGGTTGTTATGCAAGTTATTGAATTTTTTTTTACCGCACCCACTCCCCCTTGTCACTCTTCATCAGCAGGCTGTCTCACCTTCTTTCCGATTTTTTTTTTAATATTTATAAATCCAGCACAGAAATGTACGCGTGCCTGGCCCATACTTCAGTCACGTTTTCACGCCTCAAGCGCAGCTAATTCCGGTTGCGTTTGCGTTTGCGGCATGTGGCAAATGTCAATTGTGCTACAATGAAAACCAACAACAAGCAATAGTGTAGTGACAATTGCGAAACAAGCAACCAGCAAAAGCGCGCAACACTTGCGGCACAATTAAATTTAATTAACAACAGTGGCCTACTAGAAAGGAAAAGAGGCGAAGAACGCTGCATAAAAGTAAAGAGCGAAAGATAGTGGGCAAGTGAAAGAGAAAGAGAAAGAAGAAGAGGAAGGTCAGCTGCTGCGCTGGAACAAAACGCTATTAGCAGAGCAACAATGCAAGCGTGTCTGACAACGCAGATAACTGTCGCCGAAACAAAAGTGAACAAGGACTAAGTTAATTTGGTAAAAAAAGGGTCACGCGAAGGCGCCACTGGCAGCGCGAAATAATGTTCGAATAAAACGAAGAGGAGCAGGCAGAATAAATGAATAAAATATTCTGAATATTTAAAGGACAAGCAAATTGAAAATCAGCAGCGGTTGCTAACTGCAAAGAAAAACCTTGGAATTTTAGGCTAATAAAGTTAGTAAAGAAGTATGGCAATAAAATGAAAAAAATGGCATAGATGAAGAGGCAAAAATACATATTTTTATTGCTACCCTTAAACACACATATCGCCAAGTTACATAGATTACTCAATTCCCTTTTCAAGTCAAATGCTTGGCAGAGGCGCGGGAATATAAAATATTTAGTAAAAATTCAAATTTAAATCCAAACGGAAATCTTGTCAAAGCGCTATCAATTCTGGTTTATAATCATTCACTCAGCCGTCACCTTTAACCGTCTAAAAGCTGCTCTTCCACCTTCCACCTCAGACTTACTGCTTAACCTTACCTGACACTCCGCATCAACTATTCATCAATCTAACCAAAAAAAAAACAACTAAACCAAATTCAGCATTCAAGTTTAACTATTTTTAGTCGTTCAACTATTTTCGGCAAGGACAACGGAGGACATAGCCGCCAAGGCAGCATTAAATAAAGCATAGTTTGCATAGCTCATCGTAGCAAAAACTGAAAGCGTAAAGCAAAATATTACCGCCACATTGACGGAGCGGCAGCGGAAGTGTGGGAGACGCCACGTCGGTTGCTGGTACAAAGCACCGATAATAGCGCGGAAAATCGAAATCGATTACGCAGCAAAGCCAAAGCAGCCGGATGAGCGCTAAGCGACGAAAATGTAGGAAATTTTGTAGCACTTTTCGCCAGCTTCGCTCATTCCACACACACAGCTTGCTATCTTTGTGCTATGCGTTTTCGCTTTAGTTTTGCTTTATGTTATTATTCTAGTTTTTCATTACTTCGTTATTCGGCTGCCTGCTCAAACTTTCTTTGTCTTTTTTTTTTTGGCTAAACACCAAAAGTATCATCGAACTTTTTAAATAGTTTTGTGATCGAAAAGTTTTACGTGTAAAACACGCCAATTCATTGGCTGTAATGAGAGCAAAAGGAGGGCAATTGTATGTGTTAGCGGAGAGGGAAGATGGTGAAGAATTAGTTTTTAGTTTGGAATTTTAATATATTTTGTTAGAAAGCACCAGTAAAACCAGATATCCACTTGGAAGTTCGCCTGCAGACCATTTAAAAAACTTTTAGTATAATTTTTGAATGTTGCGCGGACCAGGAATCAATAAATTCTATTGATATTAGGTGTTCGTATGTTGTCGACAGGCGCGAAAATTAGTTTGGGTGTCGCATCATTATATAGATTCGAATTTTCTGCAACCTTCCAAAAACTCCACCTCTGAAATTGGTGTGAAAATCACTGGGACCGTAACTATATATTAAAAATCATAACTTAAACGCTAAAATTGGATTTATATTTGTCGGATCAAATTTAAGCGTCATTTTATGATTTTATTTTTTCGATCAAGTGTAATCGTTAGTTTTGAATTTTATTTTTTTAGATCATAAAAGTTCCAAAGCGGCCATAAAAACGCAGTCTCCATTATAACGGCTAAAAATTATCGAAAAAAATTAAAATCACAAAATTACTACTAAATTTTACCGAAAAACTAAAAATCCAAAAATTACAATATTGCAATGAAATTAAGATAATTATCTTGATATTTGATAGTTATTTCCGGTCCATGTAAAATAATACTAGTCCAATATGGTTAGCTAAAGTTAAGTTAGGTTAGATGGGCAGCTCTCGTTGGGAAATAACTCGGAGTCTACACATTTCATCAGTCCTGTCCCTACTTGTCTTTAAACCATCCTGATTTGATGGTGAATCCATGTAGAAATCGTTTTGGAATTTTCTCTAGGTTGCTTAAGTTTTCGAAGAAGCAGTTCCTATTCACACAGGAATGGATTTTCCCTCTTCCTAATCTCTACAGCTTCTGCTCAAATCGTTAAGTGGGGCTGCGAACCTGGTGATCGCGTGGCGGTCCAGTGTTCCGTTACTATTTCGGTGAGAAGCCGAAAGTACCATTTTGAGCGGTGGGCAAAGTGAGTGCGATAAAGTGCAGTAGATATTGATTTTTCGCTTTGAGAGATTGAAGGAACCTCAGGCATTATTGAGCTCATATCAAATAAGTCGTCGCCAAACTAAAGAGAACAGCTTGTCTGTCCACAACGATGGCAAGTTTAGGTGGTGCTTGCCCAAGCATGCTTGCCAACTTCGCCACCATGTCAGTTACAAGCATCTCAGCTTGGAATACGCTAGAAAAATCTAGGTGTCAATAGATCTTTGTCAAAGGCAGAGTCTAAGAGAGGGTGCCAGGTCCTATTTCAATACAATTTTGGAGCCATCTGTGCTAATCGGGATGTCGTCAGCGCTTGTCACGATATGGTAAGTTTTCAGTAGGTTAGGTTAGGCCGTCCCAGAAAAAAGGGCTAACTTAGACAATTAAGAGATTGTCATTTGTGATAAAACATTCGTCATATTCCAGGCAACTGCGACACACGGGATCAGATAATATGTTCAGCCTTACTGCGTGAATACCGATCGGAAAGTGACGTTTAAAACTCGGCTACCCCCTGTCCACCCTCGGCCGGAAGGATCTTGCAATCGCGCACGTCATCGTTTTCGTTCAGCGCTCGCTGAGCTGACATGAGGCCCATCTCTCCAAGAGTGTATAAAAGGCAATCAATGGCATCTCCAGCCGCACCTTATCCGGTGATAACGTTCTAAGGGTACCTTTCCTAGCCAATTCGTCAGCTCGACAGTTGCCCGCAATGTCGCTGTGACTCGGAACCCAAATACAGAAGTATTTCGACGCAACTGCATTAGAGCGCACCACCAGCGCAGTTAAGGCACTGATAACTGCTGGTTATCAGAATAAATAATCACCTCCCAAACTGTCATCGTACTGTTCCACTGCCTCCTTAATAGCAGCTACTTCTACCTGAAATACACTGCAGTTGTCCGGAAGCCTGAACTTAGTACTGATGGAAATCTCTGGACAGAAGACGCCTCCATTAACGCTGCCCCTCCAGAAATTCCGCTCCACGCAATCTTCTTTTGAGGGAAAGTGGCCGGAGAAGAGGCTCCTAGAGGCCATTTCGGTGGATGAAATCGAAGTCCCGCAGAACTCCAGAGTATCCAGTCTTTAAGCCAGTCAACCTTTCTGTTTCCCGGAGTCTAATAGCTGTTCTCGCTGCGTCAGTTTTGCCTGCAATGTCGACAGGCACTGTATTCCGCATTGAGTTAAGTGCCAATTAAGGCAGCCTGCTATACGCGCTCCAACTGCTTAGCTAGTGTATCCTAGTTTCCAATAACTTCTGTAGGAAAAGAAAATTTTTAAATTGTGGTCATAGTCACCCTCCCTGAACTGATAATTTCAGCCTTTGTATCTACTAAACCTCGACTTTTTCCAGAATGTAATCAAGGCCCAGCTTATCGTTTGCAATCTGTTAGCCCCTGAGTTTAAAAGCATTCCCAAAACTTATATCGATGCTACCGGATGGGAAGTCCTAACCCACCTGCCTTAAGTCCTAACCCACCTGCCTTATAGCCCAGACCTTGCACCATCAGACTAACATTTGTTCACTTCAGTGGAAGGTATCGAAAATTGGCTTAATACTTTCTTGGTATCAAAAGACGAGATCCGTTTTATGGACGCGGAATCCATGCATGGCCAGAAAATTGGAAAAGGTTATAACTATCGATGAGCAATACTTTCTATAAAATACATTGTACCAATTTTGCGCAATGAAGTTTCAAAATTGAGAAAAAATCCTTTAAAACTTACTTGTAAGAGTATACCCAATATTATAAGACGATAGAAGTCTGCAGGCCGCAGCCCATCTTGTATATCCTGTCAGTTACGATTTCCGAAAGATTTTCGTGGACTTTTTTTTTTAAGATTTTTGTAGTTGAAACTCACTTTAAAAACTGATTAACTTTTTAATTTAAGTACAAAAAAAATTTTTGAAAATGCCATGAAATGAACAAACCACACTTTCAGGAAAACACAAATCACTCAGCGCATGTAGTTATGCTGTGCTCGGAGTAACGCAATCGAACGCAGCTGTTTCCATTTTTGTTTACTTTTCATTTTTTATTGTTTGTTGACCTCAAGGCCAAGCATACAAGCAACCGAAGTAGTGTGTTTACTCAACAAGAAAAAAAGAATAGAAGGAAAATGTTCCTTCTTTCATAGTGCCCGCTTTCCTTTGGCCATTCTTGCTTTCACAGGCTTACTCGCTCACTCACTTGCTGTTTTTTCATCAAATACTCGTATAACCTCAAACAAATTGATTGACATTTCTCGGCAATATTGGGAACATATGTATGTTATTATTATGCAGCGGCTCTTCCACACCCCTCTTATCTTTATGTAGCAAGCTTATCTGCACAGCAAAGCTGCTCCGTTGGTGGCTCGTTGCCTTCACCTGGAGTTATTGAAATTTGCATACGAATGTACAGAAACGCAAGGACGTGCGTTCCACAAGACTATCAAATTTTCAACTGCCCGGCGGGTAAACAGGGCAGCGATCGAAGAAAAGGCAATCACATGCGTTTGGCAGGTATATGCCCACACGCTTATACATATCTACTAATGGACATAAACAGGGAGGTGAAATTGATCTATCAGAGTTGTATATAAGCACGAATTCAGTATCTGCGACTGTTCAAAAGTAATTGAATAGTGAGGACTCAGCTCAGCAGTAGAAAAGCAGCACAGGCCACACTTTCTTTATTAGCTGTGAGATTTCTAAGCTACTAGCTGACTGCTTAGCTCCGGAAGGTTTAATGGTAGGACATAAAGATAAAGCAAAATGAAATGAAATTTTGTGGGTGTAAAAGTTGCAAGTAAACCAAAGCAGTCGAGGTGGAAAGGTGCAAGTGTGTGTGTGAGTGTAGCGAACCGGAAGGGACCACGTTGTGTAAGCTACCTCTGCTCGGCTGTGTTTATGCATCTGAAAATGAATTTAGTCGCACACCAGCATACCTAGAGACAGACATACATTCTTAGCTACTTTGATAAAAATATCTCTACCCGAAATTTTTGGGCAAAAGCTTTTAGAAATGGCTAATTTTGCTTGCCACAAAAATGGGTAAACTCAAGTGCCAAAGTGGGGGAAGTGAAAACTTTTGGGTTATATTTTTTGCTTATAAACGCCTCAAAATAGATGGGTTGTAAAAAATGTGGAGAACGGGTTCACTTAAATTTAAAAAAGGACAGAATGTTCAACTTGAATAGAATGAAATTGCTTAAAATGAATTTCTTTTATTTATTTAATTTTGAATGAAGTAAATATTGTACTAATTTTTTATAACAACTTCTTCGCAAACTCTTAGCACTTCTTTTCCACTTCACTTTCCAGCTAATTTAACAACTTAACCGCCAATCAGAAAAAAATGCTGTCGCCAGCAATTGATTAATTAAATATTAAATTAACTCATTCCCACTTCCTGACGGCGTATAAAGAAGAACGCACATACTTATGCATATAGCCACACAGCCACAGGAGGAACGCTACCTTATTGTTTGTTGTATTCGTTGATGGAGCAAACAAAGGCAATTTATTTATGCTTTCAGACAATTAAGTTGCCTGAGAGTGCAAAGAGGAGTAGGAAGGTACGGTAGGCAAGGCAGAGAAAGAGAAGGCAATGCAGAGGAAGGATGTAATCAGTGAAAGACAGCAAAGAAAGTGACTGCGTGCGCTCATAAATCAGGAGCATAAATTATTGCGGCTCATTTTGATTCAGCGTTGGGGAGTACACTTTTTAACGGAAAAGTGAGTTCGAAAACGCGGAACTCAATTTTAGTTAAGAATGTAATTATCAGGAATTATAATATACAGTGGTAAACTTATACCAAGGCACATTAAACAAGTAGCAGCAGCAGGGTTGCAATTTTGATTTTTTTCCATTCGAAGTTGTTCAGGAATTTTCGTTTGTGTTTACCTTTTCTGACATTTTGGAGTATAAAATCAACAACAAAATTAAAACATGCGGAAATTTCAAAAAATTTTAAAAATTTCCAAATCGTGAACCGTAAAAAATTTAATTTCTCTAAACTTTCCATTATCGTTTTCAAAGACCTTAAATAATTTTTAAAATTTTGAAAAAAAAGTTATATCTTTTCTGCTTCTTGCAGGTGTCTAAACTGTCAAATATGTTTTTTGCTTTTTTGATAAAAAAATTTTTTAAAGAAATAGTATATTACCACAGTATTTTGTGTCCGTTTAAAAAAATGATTTAAAACATTTATCAAATTTTCATAGTCGTAAGCTATTTATTCTTTTTAGGAACTCAAATATTTTCCTCACAAGAAATTTAGGAAAGTTTCAAATCTTACAACTTTATTTTTTTTTACTTTTTAAGTAAATTTATTTTAAAAAAATTACAAATTCTTGCACTAATATAAATTTAGGGAAATAAAAAAAGGAAAGTTTTAAATATATAGATAAATTTTAACTTTTTTATAAAATTAAAAAAAAAAGTTTTAAAAATTTATTTTCAAAATAATCCGACGAAAACGTTTTCGTCGTTAACTTTTTGTTCAACATATTTTTTGCATTGTTTTGTTCTATATTGCCACTCAAAACAGTTTCGTAGAACTTTGTTTATATTTTAATTAATGCGATTTAAATTGTAATTATTTTGTAAGTATTTATTTTCTATTTTTAACATGCAGACAATTTTTTAAAAGTAGAAATTCCGACGATATTTCGCATGGTAAGAGTTTGTCGGTTTCTCCAAAAAATAAAAAATTACTCGACACCTTATTGAGGAAAACAACTTTATTAAATCAAATTCTCGCTTGCAATATTGAAATGTTTACTAGGCTAGCTGCGATAGCATAAGCTTGTGTATATTTGTTAGTAGTTTTTACGTCAGAAACAACTAGGAATGTTAAAACCAAGCGAGCAGGGTTGCATTTAGTTGGACCTCGAACACAATTCTTATCTAGTACTGTGAGGTTAGTCGCGAGCGATAGAAAATTTAACTTGCGATACTCAAGGTGTTGCCGAATCGCCTACATAATCAAATCAAGGATGGTCAAGGTTTTTTTTTACTCCGTGGGAAGTCCAGTTAAGGGCTTTAACCAAACTATGGAGACCAAACCTTAATATCCACGTGGTAGTCCGATTCAAATGGGACTTTTTTCCATCTCGCAAAAATAGCTTTTACAGTGGGTTGAAATGACAACTTTTTGGTCAAGAATTTTGAAGTTTAAAAAAATTCCAAATCATAAAAAGGAAATCAGGATTTAGAATTCTTGAGATTCTAAAATTTTGAATTTTTACAATTTTTTAAATTAACTGTTTTAATATTACCGTAATTTTATGCTAATTTTGAAGTTTGCAAAACTTAACTAACTCAAGATTTTTTTTTTTCAAGTTTTATGTAATTTTTTGTTCATTGCACCATGAAAAATAAATTATCATATTTTTTGAGTATTTATCTATTGCTAATAAAGGCTGGCTATATGTCTGTTTTTGGCCCATAATATAATCGGTAAAGGAATGAATAAAGGAGATAAAGTTGTGTCAAAATATCTCGAGAAATTTTGTCACCAAAATATGACATAAAGAAAACAAGCCTTAAGGAGCTTCAAATAATTCAACCAAATGTTGCCATGCATTTCCTGTTTTCAAAATTCAAAAATTCGGCAAAATTTTCCTGCTTGCACCTCGGCAAGGGAACTGAGTTCAGCTTCGTTTTACTGATAGCAAATAAATTTATATTTAGCACAAATGTTGTAGTTTTAAAACAAATGTGATGTACAAATTACACATTTCTCAGCTACACACCAACAAAAAAAAAAACAAGAACAACTAAAAACACACGAAGGTATAAATATAACACAGCTTGAATGACATGAATTATGCTTTTTTCGATGCATTCATTTGCAGCATGCCAACAGCAAGCATATCTGTCAAGCCATAAATTGTCAGTTTATTGACATGATTGCAACTTGCAGCCATGTATGACAACATACCGCTGAATATTTATTTATATTATATAAATAAATGTAAAAAACGATTTTTTCAATGCTGCACACAATCGTAGAGTGCACTCCTGTGTGGCTGTGGCTGTGTGGGTGGCCGTCATCTTCATCCAGCTACTCAGTTGCCGTCAACTATGCTTTTTATGACTTGACATTAATGGCCACACGTATGCATGCTTTTTTACACATTCCACCTCTTCGAACATATACAGCTATGTAATGACATTTCCGCTTGCATGAATATCTGCATTGCCATTAGCCTGTCATATCAAAGTATACTATAGCCCCGTAAAGTATGCTACAAAACATTTCATCTGCTGTATTTTACGCCATTTGCCATGCTCCAATTTTTTTTATGTATTGAAATTGAGCACGAATGTATGTGTGCATATTCGAAGGTATCGAATTTCTTTAAAAAATAAAAAGTTATTTAAAATGCATTGCACAATTCGTTTCACATTTTCTCATGGCCACAATGTGACACAGCACAAAAATAATGTTGTTGCTTTTATGGATGCTTTATTTGGCTTTTACATATTTCGTTTTCGTTGTACCAATTTTCAGGCCAACAAATGTCAAATGTCCTTCTCACTTTCAACACTTTCCAAAAGTTCTGACGCCGGTATAACTATATTTATTTATTTATACCCAAGCGCCAATATTTGTATATATTTGTTGTTGTTCTAGGGTAGCCAGACGCATGCGGGCATATTTAAAATAGGTCGTATTATGTTTATTTTGTAGGAGTGCCAAGGAACTCGTACTTTTGTAAAGCAAACATCTCATAGATCTCATTGTCTCTTTGGGCATTTTTACTTGTTTTCATTTAACTGAATGCATTTCGATATCCCCAACATCCATCAGATGAAACAGACCCAATGATCTTTGCAGTAAAACGTTTGCTGAATAATGCCTTAAAGCGCTGAATTGATTTCAAAATTACGCATATAAATTAAATAATCCGAAGTTCTATATTCTAAGTAAGAAAACTAGAGCTGAATAATACTTCAATGAGCTGCATCGATTTCATACCACAGAAAATTATACTAAATAATTCGCAAACGTGGGTTTAGTATGAGATAACTTGCGCTGAATAAGAATTCAGCTCACCAAATAAAGCTGATAATATGACAGATAAATGAACTTATCCGAAATCATAGATTTTAATTAAGAAAACAAGCGCTGAATAAAACTTAAACCAGCTGAATAAAGCTTTTTATATGGTGAATCATTGATAAGGTATAAAAGACGTATGCTTATGATATTCAGTCGCCTAAATAGAACTGTAATATGGTTAATAAGTCTAAAATAACCGTTGCTTCTTTAACACAGAGAATCATTCATAGGTTAACTTTTAGCAAGTCAAGCAACCCTTTCCAATTTATACATTTTTTTGTTTTGCTTTTTGCTGCATAAATGCAAAACTACATCACTGGCACCTCCCTTAGCAACAGCGCGAAAGCAAACAACCAAACAAACAACCAGTGAGAAATTCACAAAAAAATGCATAGCATTTGTTGTATTTTTCTTGTTTTTGTCAGCAGTGCATATGAATTATTTACTTCGTAAAGGCACTCACCGTATGCACTTTGCTCTGGGATTCAGCTGGAAAATTTGGCTCTTTTCTAATTCAAAAAGTTAAAATAGTAGAATGTGAATTGAAAATGTCGGCTACTAATGCCTTTGAAGCCAGCAGCCAGAGAGATTTAGAGATGCACAGCACAACAGAGATGCAATTGACAAAAAATAAAAATAAAATAATATTTGCAAACTTGCTTGAGCTGAGTACTTTGCGCTTTAAATGACTTGCGAAGTTTTTTTATAACGCGCGGTAAAGTTGAAATCGTTGTGTTTGCACGCGGGGTGCAATAACAAGCCTTGAAATGCGCTGAACTTAACTATAACAGCGCTGAATAACTAAAATTTATATATCCAACCGTGTTATGTAGATTATATTTCATTGGAGACTAAACAACTGCGCTGAGTTGTGTTTAAACTGTGCTGAATATAACAATGAAAGTGCTGAAAAAAATAAAATTTAGGGTGTATTGTAATTAAGGGCAAAACATTCTCGTATTTGCGAAAATTCATCTGCTGAATTAAATTTTAAGTTCCTTAAAAATATAAATAGACGCTGAATACGGAGAATCTTAATTTGTATAGCATTTAAATATACCATATTCGGGTCTTTGGTGAATAAATTGTGCTAAATAAATCGATATAGATGCTAAATAAACACCATTTTAGTAAATACGTCTACTATCGTCTCACTTTAACAGCTAAAAGTCGACTAAGTCGTGTTTTAACTGCGCTGAATAAATGTATAAGATGATTTGTACTATATTCTAATTTTTTGCAACTGAGTTGTGTTTTAACTACGCTGAATACATTTATAAAAGCGCTGAATACATGAAAATAATTATGCTAATTGTTATTAAGTATTTTATCTTTTTATTTTGTAAATACGGTTCAGCTGAATTGTAGCTGAATGTGGTGAATAGAATTTTGAGCATATCTCAAATGAAGGAAGCAGATCGATTGTTACATTTATGTTTTCACAACCTAACTTTCTTGCGAGTGCTTATAACCGCTAATATTAGCCCACTTCCACCTCCAGAAAAATTACGCTCCTGCCTGTGAACTTTTCAATTTAATGCAAGTAAAGCAAATTCAAAAAAATAATGCTAATAAATCCCAATTAAATGCAATTAAAATGAAATTAAATATTTAAGTCAGAAACCAAGAAAACAGCAGAGGTACGACGGAAGTCAAGGTTGGGCTTGTAGAAGCAGGAAGCCAAAAAGTAGCGCGATAATCGGCTTACGCGACATAAAATCGCAAAATTTTTTAGAAAAAATAAACAAAAGCAGTTGGTGGGGCGGCTTCAGCGGCGGGTGATTTAGAACAAAGAACAAGGAGAAATAAGCAAAAATACAGGCGAATAAAGAGGAGTGGGGGAAATAGAGAGAAGAATGACGAAACCACATCTAAGATAAATAAAAACGAGAAGTGTTAGAGAATATGGAGGTAAATATAAAACAAAGGGGTGAAACAAAAATTCAATGGCGAGGTAGAGGAATGCAGGAGCGGTGGCAAGCTGAGCACAGTGCGTGCAGCGAAATCAACTTAGACGGATTTCCCATGTAAATAAAATAATAAGCAGCCGTAGAAAAGGCAGCGATTAACGTCGTTAGAGAAGGAGGAAGAGAAGATGTAGCAAGCAACAAGAACGCGTTAAGCTGACAAGTGAAAAAAGGGAAAGAAAAGCCATTTAAGTGAGTGCCCGTGAATGCCGCATGAAACACGCTAAGACTTAATTAACGAAAACCGCAGCAAAAGTGGACAAGAGGAACGAAGAAGAGATAAAAAAAATACAAACAAGAAATGTACGTATTCGCATGCTGTACGAAAAATTATATAAGAAGAGGGAAAGTGCTAAGGCGGCGTAGGCTAATGACGTGTGGCACTATACTGGCATGCTCTAACCTAGCTGCCTGTCACACATATTTACGAGCACAAACACATACATACACCTGCAAGCACAGCCCGCTAAAAGCTTGTTAATTAGCCGCTCATGTTTTCGGTTGGTGGCCATGTTGCAAGCAGCTTAGGCCCACGGACGCACGCACACACACTCGAAGGTTTTTGTGGGCGCGCCAGCCACCACCAAAGCGAAGGCAAAGCAAAACAGAGGTTAATGTCAACTTATGTCAGACGAGAGGGCGCTAAATAGACGCAAATGTGTGGGCCCGACAAATGGCCCGCACCCGCCAAGTGGCAATGGAACTACTTGGTAATTGGAAAGCATTTGCATACAAGCGTGACACAGCAGCAACACCAAGCTACAGGATGGCCTACAACAATACCAGCAAAAAACGAGTGGTGGCAAAAAATTGCAAAACTAAAATAAGAACAGCTAAGCGACTTTTGAGCGACATTCAAGACAACAACAGAAGCGCCGCAGCTGCAACGCGGCCATCAATCACTGGCAAGGCGCTCACAAGCCACAACGCGGCGTGCGAGTTGTGCAACTACATATGTACATACATATTTGGTTGACGGTTGATGGGCATTGCAACACACAACTTGACAGCTGACATTGGAGGCCATTTTAGCGCTGCTACCACCACAGCGGCACGTAACACTAGTTGCGGTAAGGTGCAGCTTTTTAATGGCAGTAGCAGCTGCAGCAACGGTGGAGCGGAACTTAAATGTCGCTGTTAGGTGCTCTGCGGCAATTCTGAAACCGTTACTACATTTGCTATTTTTTAGCTATTTTCTTTGGTGGCTTTTATTGATCTGCTTCCGCTTTGACACGTCAATACTACATATTGCCCGACGTTGCATGCCTCAAGCATTTTAAACTCTTTTTTCTCACCGTCGGCAGGCACAGCAGACAATATTGCAAGCAGTTCAAATGTTGTTGGCAATTTAAAACTTTTGTCGCCTGACTTGTCGTCGTACTTATATGGGTAGTGACTTTCTTTCCTTTTGCTGGTCGGTCAACAGTCAGCAGCGTAGGTTGGCAATGTGCCAAGTGCGCTCAAAGGAAACACTGCAATATGTGTCACGCAAAATAAACACTCACATGAAAGGGAGTTAACTTTGGGAAAAGCGAAAGCAATAACAACAAATGTAATAAAAATAAGTTGTTGCAGTTTTAAGGTGAAAGTGAATTTCTCGATCGTATACCACACTTTCACTCGCTAAGTTTGTAGAAGAAAAAATGTCTAGGAATCCTAACCTTACAGAATCCATATGAAAATTTCGCAGCAAGAAGTGGCAGCTTAAAGTAAATACAGTTGAAAACATGTTAGTCTACAGACATGACAGAGAATCATGGATATTTTTAAAAAAAGTTGAGCTGAATAGCACCTAAACAAGCTGAGTTTTTTTTTTTTTTGAAATGAGACAAGTAAACGAAACAGAAATCTTTGTTAAAAAGTACGCTGAATAACCCTCAAACGCGCTGAATTGATTTCGTAGTAATGCAAATGAATTTAATAGTCCAGCTGTATGTATTTTGAGCTAGAAAAACTTGTGCTGAATAAAGCTTTATCGAATGGAGTTGATTTTTTTTTTGTTATTTAAATAATGTGATATCATGAGATTCGAGCAGAAAATCTAGCGCTGAAAAATTTGAAGCTGGCTGGACGACTTTTAGAATCAAAACTATGGATTATAGTGACTAAGTGGAATCATTGATCACAAACGCCAAATATTTTGGGTCTGCTAAATTTAACTGGTAGTAAGACTAAGCAAGCAAGCATTTCCTTGTTTCTTCTGAATTTAATTCACAATAAAGCAAATAAGTTTTTTAATTCCATATCATAGATTTTAAGTAAGAAAATTAGTACTAAATGGGACCATACCCAGCTGAATGAGCTTGTAATGTAACAGGTCAATGAAATACTGCGGAACCAGCGGGCTTGAGTTAGTGAAATTGTGCTGAATATAACTTCAGCCCGCTGAATTAAGCTCAGAATACAATGGATAATTTATATTAAGCAAAGTCATTGATACGGGATTAGAAAACGTGTGCTGAATATTATTAACACAGCTAAATAGAGCTAAAACTCAGGAAAAAAGCAAAGGAATCCGGAAAGAAAAAGATGAGCAAGCAATATTGTTTTTCTTCGTTGCTCGTTCGGGTGCGATTAACTGCAGCGATCAAATTCATATATAGAAAGAAACGCTAAAGAAAATCAAAGAATGAAATATAGGAGTTTACAAAATTTTTCGTTTTCCTATTTAACATGGAATGACCCTAATACAAAAAACGCCGATGCTGTTCAAATGGTATTGCTGCCGCCTGATGCTGTAGATGCAGTTAGCGACACGGAAGATGTGAACGAAAACGTTCAGCTGCTTTCCAATCAAGCCGAGGAACTTCCTGGGGAAGCAACTATAGAATTCGCATTCGTGGAAAAAAATGGTACTGGCCACTTATAACCAATGCACTGGATTTGGCCATGGTGAATGGATGGATAATAAAGCAGTGAACTCCCTGCTAATGGCACTAGAGAGAGGGGGTTGCCACGTCACAGCATATGCCGACGATCTGGCAATTGCTGTTAAGGGCAAATACCCAAATACCCTAATGGAGATTCTGCGCTCTAACATGGCCACGCTTAGAGACTGGACAGAGAGTAGGGGACTCGGAATAAACCCCGATAAAACCGAAGCGATTCTCTTCACAAGGAAACATAGGCTTCCCTTTATCTCCCCGCTAGTCTTTAAGGGTGTGGAGATATCTTTGAA
>JAPVRG010283307.1:0-13263 GCA_029783565.1 Rhagoletis cerasi
AAAGAACTGCGATGCTCTGCATTTGTGGGGCTCTACGCACAACTCCATCAGAGGCTATGTGCGCCTTACTCAATATTCTGCCAATTGAAATTGTTGGAAAAAAACAGCCGGGTGTGCCGCCCTGAGGCTACGGGAATTACCGGGCTGGAGTGATACCCAGGATGGCCACACCGCAATCTTAAAGAACATAGGTATACCGCGCACGGATTACTGTGTACCAAGCCTAAATTTCGCTAAAAGGTATAGGGTTTCTATTCCAGACAGAGAGTTTTGGTCAGGGGGTGCTCCTGATGAAAACGGTTCACTCCACTTCTACACCGATGGCTCTAAACTAGAGGGAAAAGTAGGAGGGGGGTATTCTCAGCCCGACTCGGGCTGGAAAAATCATTTCGCCTTCCCGACTATTGCAGCGTCTTTCAAGCTGAGATCGCTGCCATACAGGAGGTGATTGAACACTTACGTACAGGAGAAGTAATATGTAATAATATCTTCATCTGTTCAGACAGTCAGGCGGCACTTAAAGCGCTCGACTCAGTCACATGCAATTCAAAAACTATAGCGGACTGCCGCAAATCTCTAAACGAGATGGCTGAGCAGTATGCTCTTAACCTGGTATGGGTACCGGGGCACCGTAACATACCAGGCAACGAAAAAGCGGACGAACGTGCAAGAGAGGGCACATCCGCTCCACTTTCGCAATCCTGGAAGGGTTTAAGCATGCCGCTCGCTACCTGCAAGCTCTTTCTAAGAGATGTATCTCTTAAGCAAGCAAGGGACAGGTGGGACGGTCTCACAACTTGCAGTAATGCAAAACTTATGTGGCCAAAATAGGACGAGAAGAGGTCAAAACGTCTCCTCATGCTGAGCAGAGGGGACCTGGCCACAGCCATCGGTCTGCTGACTGGCCATGTTGCCTTTGGAAGGCATGCGGAAAGGTTAGGAGTTCCCCACAACGACTTCTGCAGGAGCTGCAAAGATGAAGAGCCAGAAACCATTCGGCACCTGTTATGCGAATGCCCCGCACTTTGCAAAAGAAGACGAAAGTTCTTGGGTTCAGGATTCTTCGAAAGTTTAACCGACATAGCCGAAGTAGGAATACGGCAGCTATTGAGTTTCGCTAACTCCACACAATGGTTTGAGTAGGAGGGTTCTATTGTCCCGCGTGGTATCACAACGGGCCCAAAATCTTAAGGGCCTAGGTGTGCTGGTGGTTACTGGCAGCCACTTCAACCTAACCTTACCTAACCTAGATAAAAGAGCGCATCAATACCTTTCGAACGGTGGGGTGCTTGCGTCGATTAGATGATTTGTTCAAAAGATATGGACAAATAACTGGGAAAGGTACCAAAATACACGTTTTTCGAAAACGTACACGAAAACATTTCTTTGAGGAAAAAATGGGGTTTGTTTTCATGTTCAGCGACCCAAAGTTAGTATAGAAAATACTTTTTACAAATGTTAATTTTTCGTGTAAACTAGTGTGATGCCTCAAAAAATTTCTTGGTATTTTCTGTAATAAATGCATCCATACTTAACTCCACAACATTCATCGGGTCTACAACAATCTTTGCCCTCTTCAAATTTTCATCATATCCTTTTTTCTCTAGTGCAGTCACCATTAATCTCTTCGTTATTGTCCCAATGTTTCTATCAAAGAATGCAAAGCCAATGAGTGTCTACGACAAATATCACTTCCCTCGAGATATCTTGGTTGATGTTACTATTTTTCGAAATGTTCCCCTTGAATTCAATTCGTTCTCTCCAAAAAGCAACTCAGTGAGAGGGGAGACCAGTATGTTTTTATGTATGTATTTATATAAAAACAAATATTTATTCAAGGAAAAATGGTGGGTAGACACTGTGGCCAATGGTAGCTATAGGTGAGTACGAGCCCTGCGTGGTTGTAAAACATGCATAGTCCGCAAAAAATCCCGGAAGCATTGTCCGGAGGAAGCATCAGACTAGGCCGAGCACCCTTTAAACTGCCATAAAATTATAACTTAAGAAAGTTGTATTACATGGCAGATGAGAAGTGCATGTGCTAAAATTTCATGAATATATATAATTTTTGCATGTGCAAAAATTTCATGAATATAATGAAGAAAATTTTTTCACATACAGCATCACATAGCATACATTTAGGCGCTTGGTGTTAGCAATCGCACCTAAACACGGACCATGTGAGCGAAATCTTCGTAGTCGGCCTTTTTTATGTTTATGTAAGATAATAATGTTATTACCAGTCGTGAATATAGAGTAAAGTATTCCACAGTACGATAGTTTTATCCACACCTGCTTTGGCTTTCAAATTTTTGAAGATTTTTGACAAGTTTGAAAGTGGTTTTCAACATGGCTTCACTTAAACCTAATTTACTAGTTCAAATATAATTTGATCAAAAATCTGTTAACTCTTTTAAAAACTACATTAAATTAGCTGCAATCTTAAGTATTTTAGTTTTTGAAAAATTACTACTGTATGGAAAATCCTAACGAATAAATTTTAAAATTCGTGAAAAATAGTACCAAATTGTCACTTTAGGCCATATGGGTAACTTTTTGGTTAGTTGTGTTAAAAAACTGAGCACGCCATTCGCTTTAGCGGCTAATTCTCCATGAGGTGGGATATATTATTTTTTTTTAGTGTGGAAGATGAATGTGTTTTCATATAAAGATCTAAAGTTATAGCAAAACAGTCTCTTTAATCGCAGTTTTCGGAGTAGCTCATTCAGTTTTTGCAATAATGAATTTTTTTCCCCATTTTGTTAGGTTTTTAGCGTCCTATTTTCACATTCTGCTGCTGGAGGGAGGATCTGAAATACTTTATCAAAATGTATGGAGAAAATAAAGCATCTAGTGTATATATGTATGTATTAGGGTGTTCGATTATTCGCCTTTTTTCGAAAATCGGGTTTCGAGTTATTCGAAAAATGGCAATTTGAAAAAACCGGTTGCCTTTTTTCAAATTAAGAAAAAAACCGGATAAACCGGTTTTTTTTTTACATAATTTCTATACAGTAATACTTACTGTTGGTGAGAAATCACGACCAAAATTATAATGTAACTGTTAAAAATAGGTATAGATTTAATAGTATTTAAGTGTTTTTAGTGAAAAAGTCCTTTGTTGGTAAAAACTAGAGTATGTGAAGCCAAGTGTCTTGTGATTGAGACTATGCTATCCACTGACCAGACTGACTATGCAATTATAGGGGCATAGGTTAGGTTAGGTTGGGCGGCAGTCCAAAGTAGGACTCACTTAGACACAGGGTTCCTTGTGATACCGCATGAGGTTTTTTAACTATCTCCATTCCCCTATAAACCACGTCATCGAGATCGTGGAAGAAGTGGCTCCCAAGAGATTTTGCTCTCCGTTTTGATAGAGCTGGGCAATGGCAGAGAAGATTCGTCTTCATCGATGAAACATCTGCAGTAGTCGTTCCAGAGTGCGCAGAGTCTAGCTGCGTGTAATCCAATCAGACAATGTCCGGTGAGAACTCCAGTCACTATGCGAATGTTCTGTCTACTAAGATTAATTAGGGACTTGGTGCGTTGGGCACCTGTGGCTGGCCGGAGTGTTTTGGCAATGTGACAGGTCGGTTCCATTTGCCATCTTTTGTTCGCAATCTTTATGAATTTTGCATTCAGTAGCAGTTTGCATGTTTGAAGAGGGATACGAGAGTGTCGTTCCATGACGCGCGAGTTCATAAGTCTTGCAGTTTTCCTGGATGTCGCAATGACCAGGTACCCATACAATGTGGATGCTGAATATCTCAGCCATCTCGTTGAGAGATAGGTGGCATTGAGGTCAGCGTCATATTTCCCAGATATTTAATTGCCTCCTGGCTGTTAGTGAAAATGTAGATATCATGACTAGGAATCGTATCACACTTTACCAGTGATGCGGCCTTAGAGATAGCCATCAGTTCCGCCCGGAAAACACTGCAGTAGTCAGGAAGGCGGAAACTGATACCTAACTGTTCCGAATAAACCCTACTACCAACTCTTTTGTCGAGCTTCGATCCGTCCGTATAAATATGGATTGATCCTCTTTTCCTGGCCATGTTAATTGACCATTCCACCCTTGAGGGAAGAAGAATCGTGAACCTGGGCCTGGCAGAGCGGATGGGTGGGATGTAGTCGGTTTTAGGAAACTGAGTGAGGTCGTTCAAAATTGTACAGTGACCGATATACGGTTGCGCCCATTTCTTGGTCGCGTTGAGTCTGATGGCAGCGTTGCATGCATATAAATACGTCGGGAGAAATGCTAATAGCGTGTTGAGCGCTTTGGTGGCTGCTGTTTTCATGGCTCCTGTTATCAGTAGAGTAGCTAGTCGTTGAACTTTGTCCATTTTATTAGCGTTTACCTTCTTATTGAGTGCATCCCACCAAACTACTACCCCGTAGAAAATAATCGCATTTACCACTACTGCGTAGATCCATGTTACAATTTTGGGCTCCGGACCCCAGTTTTTGCCAATAGCCCTGGTGCAGGAGTATACGGCAGTTGTGGCTTTGCGAACTCTTTCATCAATGTTGGGTCCCCAATTTAGCTTCCAATGCAGAATCAGACCTATGTATTTAACCTGATCTGGTCTTTGCAGTGTATCACCATTTAAGGTGATATTTTCGAGAAATGGACACACTTGTTTCCTTGTAAATAGTACAAGTTCTGATTTTGTGGAATTCACTCCCAATCCACTGTTGCCTCAGCATCGTGAGAGATTGTTTAGTAGGCCTTATATGAGATTAGTCAGGGCTACTAAGTGTTTTCCTGTAACCGTAATGACAATATCATCGGCGTAGGCTAAACTGTCTGCCGGACTGATATTATTAAAAGCACCTCCAATGTCCATGAAGACCGATAAAGCATATTCTTGGTACAGAGATTTTTCGATGTCAGAGATAAGGCCGTGTAGAGCTGTGTCCACGCCCTTTCCCTTGTTGCATTCATGCTGGGAAGTAGACAGCTTCGAACCAACTATTTCCCTAATTTGGGTGTCCAGTATACGCTCTAGTGACTTCAGTAGGAAGGACGACAGGCTAATTGCTCAAAATTCATTGGGTCTGGGATAAATACAACTTTTACCTGCGTCCATCTTTGTGGTATATAGGCGAGGTTGATGGCCGCTCTATAAATTGCTTTTAGGTTTGGAATAATTATATCCATTGTTTTCTGAAGATCGATGGGAAGGGTACCATCGAGCCCAGGTGACTTGAAGGGTGAGAAGCTGCAAATGGCTACTTTGATGATCTCATCAGAGATAGTGATAAGAGGAATCCCCCGTATGGGGAAATGATCTGTGAATTGTTCTCTCTTCTGGTATCGGAACAGTCAGGAAAGTGCTTTTGCATAAGAAGTTCAAGCGTTTCGGAGCTGCTGCTCGTCCATACATCATTCCTTTTGAGCAGGTAGCTGGGTGCGCTTGGGGTTTTCGAGAGAATCTTGCGTAATCGGTTTGCATCCGAGTTTTTTTCTATCTTTTGACAGAAAGTTTCCCAGGAGGAGCGTTTTGCAGCCCTGACCGCATATTTAAATCTGCGTTGGCAGTTATTGTATTAACTCCACGTATGTGACGCTTTCGCTTGATTAAATTTTATCCTGCATTCCCTGCGTAGATTCATTATTTCTTGCGTTCACCATGGTGGTCGTTGTTTTTTCCTTTTCGTTTTTTGACATGCTGTTTTCGTTGGTCTTTGGAAAGCATTCGTGAGACCTTCGACTGCTGAGTCTAACATTTGCGTGGTCGCAAGATTACCAGATGTATCAGGCAAGGATCGAATTACATAGTGTCCAAACACCTCCCAGTTTGTTCGTCTGCGACTTACGAACGCTTTAGGCGCGCAAATAGAAATGTTCAATTTGAAGCTAATGTACATGTAATCGGAGAATGAGTTTTCCCCGGACACATGCTAGTTGCTAACCAATTCCTCACCTCGTCTGTTTGCAAAGGATACATCAAGTACCTCTCTGCGTTGGGAAGTTAAAAAAGTGGGGTGTCCCCAACATTACATATTCTAAGATTATTGCTTAATAAAAATTCGAGAAGTGACTCACCCCGATCGTTTGTGTTTGAGCTGCCCCAAATTTCATGATGGGCATTCGCATCTGATCCGATGATTAACGGAACGTTAGTGGTGCTCGCTTCGATTACCGTATTTGTGACTAGCACTGGCGGATCTGGCTTGTCATGTTCCATGTAGCTCGAGGCAAGCCAAATTTTCCTTCCGGAGGCTTCAGTACGGGTACTGTTGTGTCTGCATCGCTGAAGTGTGTCAGAAAGTAGACATTAATATTTTTCTTTACTAATAAGCAAGATCTTGGTTTACCTTTATCTCTTGTGTAGATAACCTAATAACTTTTACTGCTGAAACCGCAAACCAGATCTTTGATGACCCAAGGTTCTTGGATAAGCACTATATCCTCTTCTCTTTGAGCGAGACAGAGGAGTAGTGCGGCTGAAGCCGCTTTCCTATGGTGGAAATTAATCCGTGGAACCTCCAACATCTTCTTCAGTTAGTCTGGCCGGACGCCCAATGACCGTACAATTGGCGTCTTCATCGTCGGATTATGGAGGAACGTCCTCTTCGTCATTGCCAAGTGTATCGGTCAGCGACATGGCGTCGTCCGACCCGTCCTTTACGGTGATTCGCTTAAAGAGCTCACTCACTGTACCGCAGCTGGACGCGACTTCGCAGTCCAAAGGGAATTTTGTCTTCTCCGCGGCGGCCCCGGCTGTTTCCTCAGAGGGAGCGTTCTTCGACATGTCTTGTCGATATACGTGGAGGGTCAACGCCTGAAAGCAGTAGAGGATCCTCCAATTTAGGTTTTAGAGTGGCGCAAGTGATTCCTCATTGAGGATAATCACCGCCACTCTACCTGCCTACTGGCTCCTCAAATTTCACAACCTTCTAGTCGTGAGTTGGAGGCTCAGGATTGCCTAATTGAATTAGATCCAGAACATCCGACCGGTCGTCGTGATATTCCGGGATCCATGCCCTGGATCTTGGGCGATTTCGAATTTCCCCTCTCTTTACGACGTCTAGTCGTGCACCTGGCCAGGGTTCCCCAACCTTGTCAATTGCGGCCTTGTAAAGCTGCGCAGATCTCTCGTCAGCGCACTTGATCAATTTGACCCCCCGTAACCAGCCTGGTTGGAGGTCCCTCGTTATCACGGAGAACCTCACGATACACCGATACAACGATAGCCTCCTGGTTACCAGGTCCCAATTTTGCTGCGAGATCACACCATCAAGAGCGTTTCGATCGATCACAGCACGGACTAACGATTCCCTCGCCACATCGGCAAGGGATTTTTTGGCTCCCTATAAGCTGCCATTTCAATATTGGAAAACCTTTTCCTCTTCCCCTCGGACGTTGTGTCCTCCTCCGAACGCTTACGTTTTTGGAGGTACGCTTTAGCCTTTTCCCGGTGATTCTCCAGGAAAGATTCTGCCCAAGCTTTAGAGCTGATTTGCTCTCCGGTCAAGTCCTCTTGCTTGACATCTTTCAGCCCATCGATGATACGTAGAGCCGATCTTCTGCTGCGATAGTTCCTCTCGAAGGCTCCTATCGCCCTGAAATGAGGTTTGCGCATGCAGCCAGAAGGGTGGCCGTCGGGATTCACTGGCTTGGCCATGTGAGCCGACTCCACAGTAGTCAATGCCGAGGTTCCCCTGTAAGAAGAAACCACGGCTAGGAAGGGGACAGCACAACTGGCTTGCTTCTGGACATGGCCTGCAGCGCTTCCCGAAGGCAGACTGGCAAGGTTTGCCTTAGAGTCGAGTCCGCCACTAGATGTGGAGAGGGTGGCGTCCTTGACTTGTCTTGAGACAGTGTCAAAGATAAAAGTCTGCCCACCTCCAGAGGCTATCGAGGCATCACCATCATTCTGCCTAAGGGCATGGATGGTATTGGTGCCTGTAAGATCGGCTAGGGACCTTGATGCCGTGCAGGCTTGACCAGGTTTTGTCAGGGTGGAGCTAGGCCCTGTCTTTGCCACGGGCTTTGCTCAGAGTTATTTTTTCCCAGAGGTTGGCATGACCGGCCTGATGGGCTAGGTATATTTTTCTTTAATAAACCTCGTTTATCCGAGGCGGGCTTTTTGTTGTTCATGTTCATATTCATAATCGTCTGCGTTGCTCGACAGGGCAAGCGCGGCAGACCTGGATATTTGGAGAGGGAGAAGGGAAATCTCGACTACGGCAGTCCCCTCTGCCGTAGTAAGGCCATTCAGCCTCCTGCGGCGACCCGGTATCAGGAGAGCAAATCAGGGGCATATTAATGGTTGAAATAAAATCGACTTTAAAATTAGTTACAGCTTTTTGACAGATATTCCTTTGAAAATTATGTCAAAAAGATGCAACTAACTTTAGACTTTATTTTGGATATGAATATATCCCATAACCTTCTTCGTCAACTCTCGCCCCTTGAATTCCATCATCGGAAGCCAACAACCACCTATCTCAGACGGCGAAATCTCGTTGCTTCGTGAGACGCGCGATACTTCGATACAACTCGATTATGATATTGTATGAGGTCAAACTACTCTGTCTATTTTGAATAAGATGCCCTGACGGCGCTAACCACCTCTTCCCATGCCCACTCACATGAGGTCATCTAACATGCCTCTCCATATATGGAGTCGATTCACTGATTTAGGCAGAGTTTAGCAAGCTGATACACCAAAAACAACAGTGAAAAAATTTCGTTCGGTTTTCCTTTTACTTTATTTCGATTCTCTGCAGTAGGAAATGTTCCAGTATTCAGATATAAAATTTAAAAAAAATCCAGCTCCAATTTTAATAAATTAAACAAATATTAAGAATTATTGGATCCTGGTATATAAACAAAGTAGGTGAAACCCGGTTTTTCGAATGTAAAAAACCGGTATGCTCGGAATTCAAAAAATTAAGATTTCAAAAAAACCGTCTAAAAATTTGCAAAAACAAGTAAAGAAGTCTAAGTTCGGGTGAAACGGAACATTAAATACCCGGCGCACGTATGAAAGATCGTTTTTTTCACGATGCTGAAACCTACCGTTACGTGGTAAACAGGGGTGGTTTTCCCTTTTTCAAACATTATCGATAATATGCTCAGTGAGACTTAGGGCCGTTTTCTAATCTAGCCTTTAAATTAATGACCACTTTATCGCCCCGATAAACGCATTTTCGTTTTCTCATCCGCGCATTAATTTCTCGGATCGATAAATTGTTACTCAGTTCATGTGGCCTTTAAAATTTGTACCCAACTTAAAATTTTGATTTATGATTCAGATAAATAAGATATCTGAAACAAGGTTTTGGTTATGGCTAAGAGCTACTTTTGCAGCTCCGGTAACACAACCTCATATGAGTTCACATTGTTTGTTTGCTTATGTGGCATTTCCGGCATTGCAGTTTTGTGACCAATGTATTAATTTTTACTTTGGCGTTGCCATAATTTCGGAATAACAAATTTATTTTTACCAGTGAGATGAGAAAACGAAAATACTTAAAACGCGGTTTAAAGTGAGGAACAATTTATCCGCCCAGTTAGTAAAGGCAACTTTATTGCTTACATTAGAAAACGGCCTTTAAAGAAGTAATTTAGCGTGCTTGGTAGATATTGATAAAACGGATACGGATATAAACTTAAGTATTCATAAGTGGACGCTGTCACGCCTATTTTCATAAAGTCCATAAATATCTTACTTCTTGCTAAGAGATTGTTGTGAGTACCAAATTTGAGTAAATTACCGTTTTTAAATTTCGAAATATCGAAGTTTTCATATTTCTGAGATTTTCCTTTATATGAAAAGTGGGCGTAATTTTGGCACAATTTTAAACATATTCAACAGCTTGCTATTTTGTGTCAAGTATATTAATCATACCGAGTTTGGTAGAAACAGATAAAACGGTTACACATAGTCATAAGTGGGCGGTGCCACGCCCATTTTCACAAACGTTTGTTGTAATCGTACTTCCTGTTAGGTAATTATTGCAAACAAAAATCTTGAGTTAATTAGCTTCAGTAGTTACCGATTTATAACAGATTTAGTATTTCTGTAAATTACCGTTATATGAAAATTGGGCGTGGTTATTGTCCGATTTCAAAACTTTTCCAACTGTTTCTCTATTGGACCAAGATTAATACTTGTGCTAAGTTTGGTAGAAATTGATAAAGCCGTCACCGAGATACACATATGTATCCAAAAGTGGGCGTGGCTACGCCCATTTTTCAAAAATTTATAATATTCTTATTACCCGTTAATATATCATTGCAAATGTCAATTTTGAGTCAATAAGCTTCAGTAGTTACTAAAATATCACAGGTTTTGTATTTCTGCCAACTACCGTTATATGGGAGGTGGGCGTGGTTATTGTCTGGTTTCACAAATTTTCGACCATTGCCTATGCTGGACCAGGATTGACAGCTGTGCCAAGTTTGGTAGAAATGGGTAAAGCGGTTACCGAGATGTACATATAAATCCATAAGTGGGCGTGGCAACGCCCCTTTTTCAAAAATGTATAATATTATTATTGCTCGTTAGTATATCATTGCAAATATCAAATTTGAGTCAATTAGCTTCAGTAGTTACTGAAATATCGTAGTTTTTGCATTTTTCGAAAAAACCGTTATATGGGAAGTGGGCGTGGTTAATGTCCGATTTCGCCCATTTTCAATACCAACCTACCTTGGGTAAAGGGCAACCTACGTACCGAATTTCATTAAGATATCTCAATTTTTGCTCGAGTTATCGTGTACACAGAGACGGACGGACGGACGGACAGACAGACATGGCTTAATCGATTTCTCTTTTCATTCTTAGCATTTTGGTATATATATGTCTATATCGATCTCGATTTCTTTAGGCTGTTACAAACAACCGTTATGTGAACAACCTTAATATACCCTTGTCGGGTATAAAAACAAATAAAATTAAAAAACAGTAAGGTCGAATTT
Organism: Rhagoletis cerasi; assembly: GCA_029783565.1. Lineage (NCBI taxonomy): Eukaryota > Metazoa > Arthropoda > Insecta > Diptera > Tephritidae > Rhagoletis > Rhagoletis cerasi. The sequence goes on from JAPVRG010283307.1 coordinate 10,940, forward strand.
AAAAGACGATACCTTAAATACTTTATAATTCCTTCGGAAATATTATCGAAAAAGCCAATCTAATTAGAAATAAGTATGTACGTAGATTTTCTAAATAAAATCGTCTTTTTTACATATAAATTTTGATCATACCCGATTAGAGGAAATGATATGATTTTTTTTTTCAGTCCCGCAAATCCCTCGGATTCGCGGGATTACGATTTTTATGCGGGATAGGATTCCCTAATTGCCACTCATACACATTTTTTCCATTTAATTCGAAACAACTTTATATGCCAGAAAATGAGCAACCCCTTGAACCGAAAATTCCCACATCTCAAAGCAATTATCAGCTTTTTGAAATTTGCGCTTTACCTTACAAAAATTCAATGGGCTACAAAACTATGCGGACTATGTGTGTATATTGACGAAAGTGTGGAATTTTGAAACCGTCGGTGGTATTTTGCTTTGCACATAACTACGTCACCTTTTTGCAAAGACTGATCCAAATTTAAGAATGCGAATATTTTTAAATATAAATCAATTACCTCGTTTAAATGATGCTTTAATTCGTGCTAAGTCAAACCATGTTATTGGAAAACACACATATAAACACATTCTTAACTCGAATTGAAACTTTTAACCGTGCCACCATAAATCACATTTTGAATGCGAGTTATGAGTTGTTGAATCGTATTAGATGTGCATATATATACCGGGATTTATCAACACGGTTGTTTCATGCAACTCTGTATGAAGTAGGTTAATTACAAAATTATAAGCTAAAATCCTTTTTTCGTGGCTTTTTGTGTCTTTACCAATTTTTTTGGGTGTTTATTAATTTCACGAATTTACACATACATATATTAACAGAGTTGTATCGGGAAGAACACAGTTTGAAAGTTTGTTCGTTTGACTCATTTCTTTTGTTTCATATAAATACTTGCATCTCAAGCGAGCTATACTTACACGAGTTTATTCGATACTGCGTTTGCTGCCATATAAACGTGGTAAATGGCTGTTAAATCAATATTATGATCCCATATGGGTCCAGGGGTTGCTTTATGTACCTCTGGACTTCGTCAGTCAGTTAGTACAGATGCCTTCTGACATGCTCCTCTGCCAGAAATTGCCTGTTAGGGTGATCACGTCTATGGCTCCCTGCCAGGAACTGCTTGCAGAGCATTGTATTGTGCTCCCTGATTGGGAGCATTTTTGCCTCTTCATGTAGGTGGTGTTCAGGTGACATCAGAAGACATCCAGTCGCTGTCCGTAGTGGAGGGTTTTGTACCGTCTGTAGCTTCATCCATTGAGTCCGACTAGTCCCAGGCGATCACACGGGCGCTGCATAGTTAAGAACCGGCCGGTCAATTGCCTTGTATGTTGCCAACAACGTTTCTTTGTCTTTGCCCCAGGTGCTGCCGGCTAGCGACTTGAGAACCTTGTTGCGGCTCTGTACTCTATTGACAATTGCGGTTGTGTGCGCCGAGAAAGAAAGCAGACTGTCGAAGGTGACTCCGAGGATTTTCGGGTTGTTCACCGTCGGAATTTGTTCGCCATCGACGTGAATACCCAATTGCAGTCTGACCTCTTTCGTCTAGGTGGTAAAAAGCGTTGCCGAGGATTTTGTCGGGGAGAGGACAAGGCTATTTTCAGTGAACCGTTTACTTTCGAGCACAAGTCATCAATTCCATTTCCAGTCGCCATGATCGAACAATCGTCAGCGTAAGATATTATGGAGACACCCTCTGGTGGTTGAGGGAGTTTTGAAATATAGTAATTAAACAGTAGTGGGGAGAGGGCACCACCCTGTGGGACCCCCTGTTTAATTTTTCTTGGTTTGCTATGTTTGTCTCTAAATATCACCGACGAGTGTCGATAATTTTCCGACCACCGTTTGAGATAATGAAACCATCGATATTATCGACGGTTGTCTATAAAACTATCGAAAACCATCGATGGTTTTGTTGAAGTATAAACAATATTTTTATAAAAAATTACCAAATAAAATAACAAAGCAACCAGTGCTGTTTTTTTTAATTTTTTAATTTTTGTTACTATCATTGTGCATTTATTTTATGTTACTGTTCTCATCATATGTATATCAACTGCGTTGCAATAAAATAAAATTTAAAACAAATCAAAAATAATTGAAAATAATCAAATAATTATATGAATCGTGCAATTAAAAATGTTCAAAAATAACAAAATGATCATATAATTAAAATTAAATAATTGATTAATTGCAGGATGGATCCGTGCGCAGAAGTCCACGTTAGTGGGGAAAACTTTTGACTGCCATCCACCTGGGGATGGCCAGAAGTGATTCTTGTGCGTACGGTTCA
>JAPVRG010283310.1:8461-23226 GCA_029783565.1 Rhagoletis cerasi
AATCGATTTCTCTTTTCATTCTGAGCATTTTGGTATATATATGTCTATATCGTTCTCGATTCCTTTAGGCTGTTACAAACAACCGTTATGTGAACAAAGTTATAATACCCTTGTGCACACAGTGCGCTCGGGTATAAAAAAGCTTACTCGATTTGTTTTTTGACATTATCAGGACGATTCTAGCAACTGTCTTTCAACTCACCACAGTCTACCGAAAGACAAAATTCTTTCGTAAGACAATTGTCAATTCTGGCAACTATCTTGAAAGCTCTTTTCAGTCTTTCGAAAGAATAATTGAAAGATGTGCTAACAAGAAGGTCTTCGCGTTATTCTGTTTGTCTTTTAGCAAAAAGTTTACTAAAAATTAAATTAAATTTAAAAAAATATGTAACAATTTTTCTTTTTAAAATTCTGCTCAGAATGCGGGCATACCTCTTACCTCCTGCAAACACAGACCGACGGCTGCACTCATCGAGGAGGTAATCACCAGGTGGGCTGTCGAAACCACCTGCCATACAACCAGGCAAATTTGGGCAAATATTGATGTAAAGCGATCCATAGCTCTTACTCGGCTGGACCGCTCCTCTCTCAGTTTAGTAGTAGGGGTAATCGCCGGACACTGTCTGCTGGTTCACACGGTAAAAGGCTAGGATACCCCACCAACGATTTTTGTCGCAGTTGTAGGGACGAGGAGGAGGAGGAGACCATCGAACACTATCTCTGCCATTGTCCCGTTCTGGCCAACACGCGCAACCAACTCTTCAACAAGTACTTTCTGGATTGTTTAGCCGACTTGAATTCGGCGAGCATCCTCGACTTTTTGTGCTATATAAAACGCACTAGGTGGTTCAATTACTAAGGGAGGGAAAAAAACGAATGGCTGCGGCCTGGTACCACTGGCCACAACGAGCTTTTCCAGCCTACGTGTGCTCCGCGCACTGCGCGGGGTAGCCACTCGAACCTAACCTAACCTTTCTTTTTAAAACAATAAAATTTTAAAATGCAAAGAAAATTAAATTAAAATAAGTTATTAGTAAAAAAATATTTTTAAAACAAGCATTCTAAATATGAACCGAATCGGGCCATAAATAGGGGTTTTCCAATTGTATCAACTCCTACGCCAATTAGCGCATTAATTCATCCTCCATATTGCATTATCATCGGGTTATGAGCTAAGTTTTAAGTTTCAAGTATCTAGCTCATCGGAAAGTTGATAAAATATTTATTGCAAAATTCCAGGACATACAAGTGAAGTTAAATTAAAGCTTATAAAAAAATATTAAATTAAAGAAAAGAGAAAATAAAATAAAATGAGTTCGTAAAAATTAGATGAAAATAAATATATATTTTGCTTTTTAAAACAATAAAATATAATAAATTAAAAGAAAATTAAATCAAAAAAATAAAATAAAAATTAATAAATTAAAAAAAGAAAAAATAAATAAAATAAGTTACTAAAAATTAAATGTAATTAAAAAAATTATTTTCTTTTTAAAACAATAACATTTAAACATTAAAAGAAAATGAAGTAGAAGAAAAAATTTAAATAAAAACAATTAAAGAAATACAAGTTCGGTCGTAACCGAACCTGGTGCACGTATTAATTACCTTTTTCACTTTTCTAATAAGCAGCTGTGTTTTCCCCGATTTGAAGTATTTTCGATAATATTCTCAGTTAGACTTAATGAAATAATTGAACCATGTTTGGTAGAAATTGATAAGTCGTCATAAGTGGGCGGGGCCAAGCCCATTTTCCAAAAGTTTCATAATTGTCTTATTTTATGCCGGAACTTTACTTCACATACTAATTTTCAACAATTTACATCCAGTATTTACGGAAATATCGAAGTTTTGAATTTTTCCAAAATACCGCTATATGGGAGGTGGGCGTGGTTACCGTCCGATTTTGCCAAATTTCAATACCAACCCACCTTGCATACTAAATTTCGTTGAAATTTCTCAATTTTGCTCGAGTTATCTTGTACTCGGACGGACGGACAGACAGACATGACTTAATCGATTTCTCTTTTCATTCTAGGCATATTGCTATATATATCTATATCTATCTCGATTCCTTTAGGCTGTTACAAACAACCGGTATGCGAACAAATTATAATACCCTTGTGCATAAGTGCACTCGGGTATAAAAATCCGTTGCCCTATGACTCAAACATCTGATCTCTTGCATGGCACGCCAGTGCTTTGCTCACTCGGCCGTTGCAACTGTTGGAGCAGCGCGAGCAAAATGATGTACAAGTGCTTTATGTCCAAAGAGCTTTTCACCATGAAAGTTGGCAAGGGAGCTTTTTTTGTAAGACTTTTGTGTCAGATTAAAGAAACTCTTTCAAACTATTTTGTCCACTGTCTTTCAATTGTCTTACAAAAGACTTTCAACTATCTTAGCCAGAATTGTCCTGTAAGAAAATCAATTACCTGGCACCAGAGCAAAAGGGAAAGCATAGCGTCTTGACGGCTGGCCTTAATCACTGTGGATGTGACATACTGACCTTTCTCTGCCTGAAACCTATCAACCATATAGCATCTTCATTAGTTACTGTTATGTCGGAGCAGAGAAAAATATAACCATTACCTGATTTTTAAGGGAGTCTCCGTAAAGCAACCATCAGACCTTTTGAATGAGCCCAGCTTTGTGGTTTGGTTGCTTTGTTAAATTTTTTGCCAATCTAACATTTTAACTCAAGGCTGCGATCTCCTTTTACAAAGCGAATTAGCTTCTTATACTCTTTTTGCGCGCAGTGACAGCGTTCCCAGTCCATCTCAATATCAATTTTGAGCGCAGACAAACCTTATCTGACCTGGCGCGAAGAACATAAGCTAGATTAACCTCCACCTCATCAGTGGCCTATGTGAAGCGTATGTTAGGTGCTACATCAGTCAAGCTTGGGTTTATTGGTACTGAATTCTATGGAGATCTGTGACCAATTTCGCCAACTCTGCTTGTAGACACAAATAGAAAACGGGTATTAAAACATATTAGTGGGCCTAGTTGTGCTGGTAGTGGCAACCAGAAGGCATCTGAACATAACCTAACTTCTATATTGTACGTACCTATGTACATCGTACGTGTGTTTTCTGCTTCAATCTACCAGCATATCGTAGGCCTGATTAAAGGCTCGAAAAATTATTTTAAATTATTAAACTTTATTATAGTTATGTTGGTATGTATCTAATATAATTATATCAATTGTTATTTTTGTTTGGATATGATGGTGGATACATATGTATGCATACATAGATTTAAAATCATACGGGCATACGTGTCCTTCTATTCAAATGTGTATGTTAGGTTTTATTAATGTCGGATTTTAATTAATATAAATCAATTTTATGCAAAGCGTAATTTTTCAATTTTTATCAAATTGTCATTTCTGCGTAATTAATTCTGCTTGCAAATGTGTAATAAACATACCTACACCACACCTCTACCTTCGCTTCCTGTCGCCCGTATACACATCGAGCCATTATTTTTTCGTCATTTTGACAGTTGTTTCTATGTATGTACATATATACCGTTATAATAGCTGATAGCGTACTCTGCCTACCATCCATTGACTTTGTACAGTTTTGTGTGAGGGTTTGTCAAAATAATTTCACGTAATTATAATATTTGTAATATAGTATTTATTATTGTTATTTTTTTATCTAACTATGTATGCTCTTTTGTTGTTGTTGTTGCGGCTTTTTGTTTAGTGCCATCAAGCTTTGGAATGCACAAAGCTCAAATGCAAAGATTGAAAGGTAGCAGGGTGAAGTTAATGGCGCTAAAGGGCAGCCAACAGCCGACAGCCGGTATTGGGTGGACAAAGCTTAACTGCGGGGTGCTTACTGCTATCTATGTACTCTATTTATTATTGTATGCATAAAAACACAATAGAATGCATAATTAATTTTTATTTTGATGACAACATCAACATAATTCAGTTCATTTTAATTCATTTCCCTCATTGAGCTAAACCAGCCATCGACCTGCGCGCTGCTGCGAGCAGTGTTGCCAGAGAGAATCCCCTAAAAATCTTGATTTAAAAAAAAAATCTTCAAAATAAGATTTTAAAGCTAAAAAAAATCTTTTCGAATCCAAGAAATCTTCATTTAAAAATACCTTCAAAGAAACACATAATTCAATATTGGCTTTACGGCTGTAAATAGCCTTTATTATGTTGTTTGAAAAAAATTAACAAATTTATGTTATAAAGTCCTTTTTATATCAACTTAAACTAAAAATTAATATTGCCTTCGTGGTATCACAAAATTTGTAGCAGAGTTTGTTTTCTATGTAATGAGCCTACGCATAAAATATGTATGTACATTGAAAAAACGCGTATATATACATTTGTATGCATACAGTGGCAAAAATATAATTAGGAACGCGACAGTTTAGCAAGTTTTGGCTATTTTTCTTTTGTTTATTTAAAGTTTATTATTTTTTATGAAAGCTTATGTAGGTCCAAACTTCGATCTTTGTACAAAAGTTAAGAAAATTCAATTCGAGTTTTTAATGCCAATGAAGCTGCCACTTCTACATTGTAATTCCACTAGGTATAACATACAACATTTTTCTTCTTCCTTCATTTGCTGCTTACAATGATGTAAGCATAAAATGTTAATGTTTTAACTTAAACTTGAAGAATCTTACTTCATACACAAAACTCTTAATTTTGAAGATATTTTCAGTGTAAAATTTTGCTTTTAAAAAAAATCTTATTTTCGAGATTTTTAATAAAAAACAGCACAAAAAATCTTCATTTTCAAGATAAATCTTGACTTATGGCAACGCTGGCTGCGAGTTATAGGCGAACGGTGAGTGATTGAATGCATGCAATACTATCTACGTTAGCAAACAAGCAAACACACACACACACGCATAGAGATATACACAGCAATGGCTTGCAGCTGGCGCTCAATTTCCCTGCTATTCTTCACACACCTCCCATCCAACTCCCACATCCCAACCACCCTTTTCAACACTGTAAAGCATCCTCATTCATTTTTTAAGCGTTGTGTTAAACACAAATTAACCTCATTCGTCCAGCAATAACAACAAGAACAATAATGACAAAAAGCGTGCAACACTAAAGCAATTGAACCAGACTAAACCAACAACATGGATAATTTGTTAAATAAATTGCATGATTACTGTATGCCGCAATTCATCCCAACTAACACCTATACATACTTGTACGTGTGAGGTCCTTCAAGTGGTTGAGTGTGTTTTCCTCATGCATGTATGTATAATTTATTAAGTATGTTGGTTTTAGTTTATAGCCTGTTTTTATGCTGTTGTTTAGAATAAAATTTTTTTTAGTTACATTATTTGCATTTGAAATATGCAACAATAGAATAAAAGTATAAATAAATACCGTTAAATACATTTTATTTGACCAGTTATTAGTTAGTATGCGTGCGTTGATAGCCAAGTAAGCCATCTTTAAGAACCTTTTGCCATTGTAAATATATGAAGGCGATAACATAAAAAAGCGCTTAAAAGTATGCAACGTTTGTAATTTTTGGAATGTACTTCTCAGATGGTGTATGAAAAACGTCTAATTCACGATAATTTACGAAAGAAAACGCAAAGAAAAAACGAATAATGCCGATAGTTATTAAAAACTAGCTTTTGCCCGCGACTTCATATGTGTAGAATTTAAAATCAAATATCTATAATTTTGTTTTTACAGAGACAGTTGAGAATCAAATATCAAGGATAGCGTTTATTTTTGTTCAAAACGAAACAATAAAAACTAAAGGATTTTTGTTTTGCAAACTTTTTTTTAGTCTTCCCCATTTGCATACTTTACAAAATGCACTTATTCCAGAAGTTACCTAATGGTTATAAATATATTCACCTTTTACTTTTAAATGAAATAACTTTTTTGTAAACAGTCTACTAATATACACATTCGATTGAAAAAATTTAAACGCGATAAATAAACTTATTCCAGTTTTTCTGTTTCCTTATTTCTCTGTTCGCTTACACTGAGTTTGACAATTCCATACACTAGTTTTTACGTGATGCCCTTACAAACATACATACAGACAATTGTTGATTTGGCTTCTGTTGCTCTAATTAAGACCCCCTATTAATTTTTCTTTAATATCTATTATGTACAGATATCGGCGGTTTACAATTTTATTATTCCCAAATACTTTCATTTGATACACATATCACAATATTTAGCTTATCTTATCAATATACCTGAATTAAATTCTTGAAATAGGTGGCAAGCTGCTTCAAAAAATTTTCAACAGTAAGCTTTCTTAAACCTCTATAGTTTGCTGCCCGCATTGTAATATTTCATTTATTTTATCAATTTAATAATTTAATAAAATTTTTCAAACAAGTGGCACTCCTCCCCAAAAATATTTTTGGCAGTAAACTTTCCTAAACCTCTTTAGTTTGATACCCATATTGCAATATTTTATTTAATTAATCAACCAACTTAAATACAAATTTTCAAACAGGTGGCAACCTTCCACCAAAAAAATATTTTCGGCTGTAAGCCTTCTTAAAAATATTTCTTTTGACAGCCATATTGCAATATTTACTTAATCTTATCAATTTACTCAAACATAAATTTTCGACCAGGTGGCAGCTCTCCAATTATTTTTTTTCTAAATTTTAAGTTATACCTCTAGCAATACACCGGTGAAAACTGCATTCAACTCCAGGCCTTAGTTTTTGAATGATGCGCATACAAACATACGACCAGTCAGACAGACAGACAAAAATTCTAAAAATTGTTGATTTGGCTTCTGGTACTCTAATAAAGAACCCACATATTAATTTTTCTTTAATATCTATAATGTACAGACATCCGCCTGCTACAATTTTATTATATGTATAGATAACCAGAAAAGTCCCTAACAAAGTCACTAAAAATCCTGAAAAGAAGTCAGAAACAAGTCATAAAAATCGTCAAAAGTCCCAAATAAAACAGCTATAACATGCTCTTAATGACTTTGCAGTGCTTCCCTTCGTCTTGAAAGAAAATTCCTGCCTTGGAGTACCCTAGTCGAAAGCCTCATAATTTACTCGATTGCTCAAAGCTAGCCTCATGGAGCTACGCATGGCTTTCAAGCCATATTTTAGCGGCACTACTAAGCTCTGTCTGCTTCGGCTAGTCTATCAGTCATTGACGCGAAGCGAAAGTAACTGTAGGCCCAGGAAATTTGAATAGTTTCAAAAACAAATTAAGACGTACGTGGTTCATATGAGACGTCTCCACAAATCGGTCATATTTATGTTGGGTATATTGGGGCTGAGTCAGAGTAAATAAGAGCTTACACTGGTACCTGCAACCAAACTGTAATTGCAGTAGAGTTTCGTAGGTACTTCTCAGTATATCGATGAATGTCGTTTATATGGTAGTTTTAGTCCCTTAGTTAATAGAAGTGCCTTCTAGGAGCCTAGGCCTAGGCTCTCTATCCCGCAGATCTGACGAAATTCTCAAGTTCTAACCCAACTGCACCTACATATTTTACCCATATCGCCAATCTGATCACTTCTATCCTATATCGCACCAGTGATGCCACTGTGACTAGATATGCATGCCTAAACCAGCTAAGGGCACATAAAACGTTGTAGAACAGGGGACTGGTGTAGATAACGATATCGGTTCTAAGCTCGGAGGCTAGGTGACACGGCTTCAAGAGCTTGATTCGGTCTTCTAAAAAATGAGAGCAATGGATTCATCGACCCTACTGCGACCTTGGGTCTATTGTGCCTTTAGAGCTTGTCATAACACCTCGTCCAGCTCTAGTGATCTGATGAAACAAAACAGTTTCGAGAGAGGTAGAGGTGAATATTCTTAACCTTTGGCTACAACCTTCCCAGGTGTGTTAGTCTTCTCAAGTATCTTTCGACTAGCTAATATATTTTAAGGTAGAAATGATTGACAATGTCGACGCTAATTGGAAGACAACTTGAAGCGATGCGCAAGGAACGGATGCTTTAGGAAGACAGCGAGGAGCTTATCTGCGATGGAACGGACTGGCAGAAAAGTAAGGTCTTTAGACTAAGACGCCCTTAGATTAGCCGCTCGGCCCGAAGTTATACATCGCTCACGGCTTCCACTACGTCCAATGATTTCAGAGTGAATTTATCCCCCGATCCCGGTTGCGGAATCTGTGCTGAAGCTTATTGTACATCAGAACCTCGAACTGAGTGTGACTCAATGGCAGGTGATGGTAAAACTATGACCAAGATTGACATACTGATCGCTCTCGATTGACAAATTTCAAAGCAGCGATGGTCACATCAGATTTAGGTTAGGTACCCTCAGACCGCCTGTTCAAGAGACAGGAATCTCCGTCATCTTAACACATTCAAGTTCTTAGAGATGATCTCCAGAATCTGATTGCATGAACTGAGTCGGATTGTATTTGCGCATTCAACCATAGTAGCTTATTGCACTTGACGCTTAGACTGGACGTGCGGGTATCAAAATAGCAAAATAGCAAAATTCTCAGACTAGTTAATAAATGTGAGTATCTTGGGCAGGGATTTAACTGCCAGTTCGCGAAAATAAACTGTATATACAAGGGACCGAAAATAATCGTTAAATATCATGATTTTTATTTTTGGATCAAAAAATAATCGTTATTTTATGATTTTTATTTTTGCGATAAAAAAAATCGTTATTTTTGATATTTATTTTTTCGATAATTTTTACCCTTTATAGCGGAGACTGCTTTTTTATGATCGAAAAAATAAAAATCAATAATAACGATTATTTGTTCATCGAAAAAATAAAAATCATAAAATAACGATTGTTTTTTGATCGAAAAAATAAAAATTATAAAACAACGATTAAATTTGATCGAAAAAATAGAGACCAAATTTTAATGGTTAAATTATGATATTTATTATAAATGTCATAACCGTTACGGTCCCTGGTATATACATTAATGCCCATCATTGACAGATCTCTTACGCTCGCGGGTTTATTCACCTGCCAATAGATGCATAGCTTTTCATCTACAAGCATTAATTTCTATGCAATCGCGTGCAATTTTGAACTGTCATAGTGTCGGTTTGGCGCGTGGTTGGTTGGTTTGCTGGTTTATATGTATGTAGGTGGGTTTGACTGTTTGTTTATCGCTTACAATTGCGACAATTTTTTCTCGCCATTTTTCACAGTAAACAGTCCCACTAGGCCACACACAACCGCATAGTATGGCATTGTTTATGCATGAAATTATTGCATTCATTAAAATCTAAACAAAAACGTTTAGATTTTGTAATTTGTTGGATATTGCCATCGAAAAAATAAATAAATAAATAAATGGTATTAAATGAAATGGGCATTTAACAATTATACATAGAATATTTGTGTATTTACACAAATGCGCATAAAAATTTAATATGCAAAACATCCTTTTTTTTGTAATCCTAATAGAAAATCAACACTAATTATGCCATTTAAGCTACCAAATGAGAATGGATTTAAAGTTGAAAATACCAACGGCGTAGACTGATGACAAGTTAAGCACCGAAAAACGTAGCGAAGCCGCGATGGTGCTTAGAACGTTAAGGTATTATATATTTGGAAATAAATACTTGCATACATATGTAAATATGTATTTATATGTTTGTCGCTTTTGGGCATATGAAGATCTCCAAATGTAAGTATCGTATACACTCGTAAATGTAAATATCAGGTACCGAAAATAACAGTTATTTTTTTCAAGAGTTAAACTTGGCCAGATTTTTTTAGATCCGAAATAAAAGTCCTTTCCGGATAATAAACAAACCGCTTATCCAAATTAAACAAATTTGGTACCAAATGAAAGAGGACTGAAATAGCTTTTCAACAGAAATAACGAATGAAGGTTACCACCTCCATAAATTTTGTTTTTATAATTTAGTACAAAATAATTTTATATACCTGACCCAAGGTTTGTTCTATGATAATTCAATAACATTTTTTGTTGAAATATGTTTCAGAAGGTGGCTTTCCTGGTTTAGAAATTTAATTTTTAAACAGGGACCGAAAATAATCGTTAAATATCATAATTTTTATTTTTCGATCAAAAAATTATCGTTATTTTTGATTTTTTTTTTTGTTAATTTTTTTTTATGACCGATTCAAATCTTTTATGATCGAAAAAATAAAAATCAAAAATAACAATTATTTTTTGATCGAAAAAATATAAATCAAACAACAACGATTAAATTTGATCGAAAAAATAGAAATCAAATTTTAACGGTTAAATTATGATTTTTATTTTAAAGATCATAACCGTTACGGCCCCTGGTTTTAAAGCTATTTTCGCCCTCTTTCGTTTGATACCGAATGTGTTTTATTTGGATAAGCGGTTTGTTTATTATCCGGAAATGACGTTTTTTTTTAATGCTTTTCAAAAACATTTCATATGAGGGGGTGTACGGCGAACTTTTTTTTCGATACGGTCTAATGTACATACATGCATTATTATATATGGAGAGAAAATTATTTTTTCTTTTATAAAATTTTCTTATTTAAATTTACTTACTGCTGTGCAACGCAAATCAATCCAAACAATCATTTGCACTTTATTTAGTTTAACAACTTCATTTCCAAAAATAAGAAATATAATAAAGCATTTGATATATTTATACAAAAAAAACTTAAATTCACACAAAAAACAACTCTTTTCACAATCGATTTGGTTTAGCTACCAGATCGGGGAAAAAAATTTTGTAGTCACTTTGAAGTTTTTGAGACGCCATAAAACCTTAATCTTATTTCCAAGATATACAAGACAATTATGTTACACTGCTGGGGAATGTAAAAACCGAATTTTCGGTTTTCGGTTTACAAGGAAATTAACGATTAACACCTGAATTAAGAAAAAGATTGAAAAAGATCATTAACCAAATTTAAAAAAACCGGTTTTTAGAAACACCGATCTTTTTTGAACATTCCTACTGCACAACCTTTTGCATCTTAAATTCCAACGAACGTCGACAACTCTGCCCACTTATTGCTAGTCACTAGTGTCTTGAATATGGCCCACAGGAGTCTTCTCGGTCCGAACTAATTATGGCAACTGTTTGATAGTGCTTATGATGGACCTTGACATCTCAGGGTAGATTTTCAATACTCTGTGTCTGTTAATGAAGTTAATCTGCGCCACTTTAGTGTCACAGTCCGATGCCAGCTCGGTTAAAGTCATCTTAATTCAGGGATCGTGACTAAATTTTATTCACAACATCTTTAGCATTTAATTTGGAGTTCTTTTTGCCTCGTGCAAGACCCTTCAATTGAAATCTATGCCCACGAATGTTGACGTAGAAGGACAAAGCGGAACATAATTAATGTCAGGTTTGTAAGTAGCAAAAAAGTTATCTTAAACAAACTTGGAACGAGTAACAAGTTTATGTTGTGGTGGATTTCAGGTCATGAGGTGTATGATGGCAAATACTATTACTCTAGCGAAATGCGTGGCCTGATGTTGCCTATATGGTCCACAGCCTTTTCTATGAATCGTTCTAAGGTAGGCGGACGCTCTTCTTACCGCCCAAAGTCGTATATCAAAGGGGGAAAGGCAGTCCAAGGGCTTCACAATACCCTCTCGAATGTATGCGTTCGAACTTTATTCCTAGGATTTTATGAGCCGGCGGAAGAAGTTTCAGAGCATATTTCTCACGTCTTTGACTAATTCATAGACTTATATATCTACAATAGCCTTCGTTTTTAACAGTCAAGCTGCTATCAAAGCCTCAGGTCTATATGCAATCAGGCATACTGAAAATCCTTACAATCACCTCGAAAGTACATAGTCAATCTGTACTGGGCCCCGGGACATAGTACCAGGACATAATACCGGGAAATAAGCAAAGGTATCTGAGATAGTCTTAAGAAAACCGGCGCAAAACATACAACCTCCCCTGCGATTCCTTTCTTTACAAGTGGAGGAGATGGCCATAGCAGCTGTCAATAGCAAGCGAGTGACCCGCATTCCGGAGGAAAAGGCTAAATTTTTCGAGAGCTTAGACAGTTTGGGAAAACTCCACGAAAGGGACTGGAAGAAAATCAGGATGGTTTAAAGCCAATTACCTTCTGAACCATTCTACACACCAGAAAGTAGGGAGGAACTTGGTCAATTAGTTATTTTTTTTTTGCTGAGGGTTGTGAGACAGCACTTGTCCCAAGAGGAAAACCAGGGAGGCGTACAAACCTCCCTAGTAGACCTCCGATTTAAACAAACTTCGCAAAAAATGCAGGAAAGCTTTCAATGCTGCTAAGCGCGACGCCCTAGACTCATCTTGAGCATAATATAAATCGACATTTAGCATATACAAGAAATCCATCAGGAAAGCAAAACGCACCTCGTGGAGTGATTTTTGTACTGGAATAGAGACTACATCTGAAGCCTCTAGGATCCGTAAGGTGCTCGCAAAATCACCTACAGCACCTAGCTATATTCAAAAGAATGATGGGTCCTGGACTGACTCAAGTTCCGAAACCGGAAAGCAACGATGACATGTTATGCGAACCAGAATCAACAGAGGCTACACCACAGGTCATCAACGAAATTATAAGCGACAGAAAAATCTTTTGGGCCATATCTTATTTCAAGCCCCATAAGAACAGAAGTCAAGGTAGTGTTCATACCGAAAGCAGGCAAGGCCTCTCGTGCTAAACCTGGCGATTTTAGGCCAATCAGCCTTTCCTCCTTTCTGCTAAAGACTCTGGAAAGACTTTTAATATAAGACAATCGATAAATCCAGGTCTTTTATCTAATGCGCAACATGCCTATAGCAAGGTCACATCTACGGAGACTGCCCTCCACTAGAAATAAAAGAATTTGCATTAGTAGCATTTCTAGACATATCAGGGGCTTTCAACAATGACCTCCGGTATGCGATTACCTCGGCTCTGACGGACCTGTTGTCTGCACATCAGCTAAATACCTTTCGAATGATGTATAAATGTTTATACCTTGGAAGTATAGTTTACCCGTAAAAGGGGTGTAAAGGAAACATGATTTCCTAATTATATATAAGATGATACCCTCAAACACAAGGGAAACACTTAATTTAGATTTATTAATAAAAGTATAATGAAATAAAAACGACACTGCCCGAATTTAATCAGCAGCTTAAATGCCAAATTATGCAAAGAACAACAATTCGTATTGTCATCCATTGACTTATGCCATTGGCCTTAATCCTTTTTGCCAATTTTAACGCATAAGTATTAAGCACCGTTTGCAAATCAACTAATATTTAATTTTTAATCTAAATAAGAACACCAGCCCGCATTTGCACTCTTTCAAATGGCTTAAAATAATTACTTTAATTTGATTATTATAGTTATGCATTTATAATTGTCATCGGCGTAAAGTTGCCATTTGACGTTTGGCTGGCATTTTGCGCGCTGCACTGCGTTGCATTGGCTATTGTTTATTATGCTTATGCTTTTTGTTATTATAGTAGGCATCGTTGTCGTTGTTGTTATCATTGTTGGCTTTTTGGTGTTATCAACGCCATCACTGACGTGCAGTGCATTGCACGTTCGGCTGTTGCATTTCGTACGGTTTATCATTTAGAGTGGCAACCGCAATGTTGGTCGCTGGCATTTCAACAATGAAACAAAATAAATAGGAAAAATTGAAGTGCCATAAAAAAATCTCACCGCCAAAAAAACAACGAAAACAAACGAAAAATAGCGCGGTTGCATGTGGGGACTGTATGTGTGTGCACGTTGACTTTCATAGAAAATAAAAACTGACGGATGACAGCGCTTAGCTGACAGTGACAATAATTATTTGCATTATTATTTGGATTTTTACGCAAATGCAACCATGCGTACATACATACATATGTATGTACAGGAAAGCATAGTTGCAACAGAATTTGTTATCAGCTGCAGAGTAAAGTGTTTAAATAGATGTAGGTAGATATGTATTTACATAGTTGCGCCTATCAACTGGCTAAAGGCTTGATAAAGTGTCACCAGCTGCATTCACTGCCAAATATGTATATGGATGCATTTGTAGGTGTATACCTGCAGCAGTGAGCCAGCAGCGTTGAACGTTTACACTAAAATGCATTTGTCAAATCATTTGTTTGTGCGGCCGCAATGACCCCTTTGGCGTAGTTGTTAATGACATCATTATCGCTTCATTATTGCGCTGGCGGCAAAATACGGCAGGGATTAGCGAGTGTTGTGTGTTTGTTGTGATTGCAATATTGTAATCGAAGACAAAAAATTTACAGGCGAAAATAAAAAAGCGTTAAAATGTATGTACCTTCATACATACAAATGAATGCATTTATGTTTGGGTTACTCGATTACGAAGGTAGAAAAAAGGAGATGCGAATAACAGTTTATAGATAAACATTGCACTATGGGAAATTCGATCCTATTTTGTGGCCAAAATTGGTCCAGCGGCAGGGCTAGAAATAGTAAGGTTGCTATACAAAAATGTAGGTGCCATGCCCACAAACTTTCGTTAAAATTTCCAGCATTTTAATTTGATTTCTTTGAAAAATTTTGATCATACAGTTTTTAGCCCATTAAATTTTAGTACAATAAAGTGCAAGTCTGAAGCAGCTAAGACTACCATTGATTTTTGCCAATTTTTTTTTTTTGTTGAAGGTGTTCGTTTTGTATCAAATCGTTACCTGAGAAAATGCATAACTTTTTAATATCATACAAAATCTTAATATGAGATAATGTGGAATTAACACATAAATGATTGCCTTAAAGATTTATGATGTTTTTTTAACGTTTCTAAAATTTTTTTTAAACTCTAAA
>JAPVRG010283380.1:7995-23488 GCA_029783565.1 Rhagoletis cerasi
TAATTGTTAGTGTTTTTTGAGCTCGTTTTGTGACTATCTTTCTTATATTTTCCTAAAATTACATGCCATTTCTAATTTTACGTACACCTGTTATGACAGCTATCACAATAATAAAATGATACTATGAACGGAATTGAACTAAAACTAAATAAACACAACAAGCAAGAATAACGGTTTGTAACAGTGTCCGGAATATAGCGTGTGCCGATTACCGTGATAGCACTGCATACGACATATTAAATGTCGTGTGATTTATATTCACATAAACGTACATAAGGCGCATTTCGTAACTATAGCACATTGTCTTAAGCATCTTTTAAATTCTAACTAAACCCCTCTCATCCCTCTTCCTTCCAATGAAACTGTTTTAAAGCGATCACCGATAAAATAATGCCATTATAAAATTTATTAATATTTTCATTCTGGTGCAGTGATTTTTGTTCAATAGCGGTAGCCCGAATGCGCTTTAAGTGAAAAATTTGCCGTTTTTCGTATCCAAAATTTTATTTGCAGCATAAATATCATTATGGAATGAAAATTACTGCACCATAATGGAGGTTCAATTTATTTTATAACGGCATTCTTTTATCGGTGAAAACATTTTGGTGGGAAGGGGACGGATGAGAGGACATATGTATGCGGGTTTCAGTTTGAATTTAAAAGTTGCTAAATTCGGTTTTTTGCTGATTGAAAAAACAGCTTAGTTGGTATGCTATAGTTACGAAACGTAGTATATACAATATATAGCATTGTAGTGTTTAAGTTACCAGTTACTGATTTTCAATGACCCTTTGAAATTCCGTTCCAACACCTGCATTAATATTCCGTCCATAAAAAGATTATGGAGTTCAAAAAGTAACTTTAGTGCTAAGGGGTGTACTTATCATGCTTCGAAAAAGCACACTGTATATTACTGTAGCTATTTAAACCAAAACCAGAAAACAAGACATAAAAATGTAAAAATGTTAACCTTTCCAAAAATTCTTTTCAACACATCAAAACACAACAAGGATCTCAGGAAAAAAATGTCATTGAGGTTGTCTAACCCATGATACAAAAAGAGAAATTTGAAATTTTTTGACGTAAACTGTGTTTATTGACGCTTATATTGTTCGTAAATTTCTTAAGTGGCACTGCCACCTCAACAAAATAATGCTTTGGAAATTTTAATATTGTTTCAAGGAACTTTTAAGCATTATAAAATAATAACATACAAGGTAAATTTATTTATTTATATATTTATTTAACGTATTAGCAGAGCTGCTAAAAAAATGTGTATTGACTTAAAATACCATGCAACTGAAGCACCGCGAAAAATATTTTGCATTATCTGAAGTGTTACATGAAATATTATTATATATGGTCTTTTAAGAAATTTATTAGGATGCTGCTTTAATTTGGATAATCTCTAGTGGAGACTCCACCTTTGGGCGATAGAATGGTTAAGAAGAAGCTTACGGTTAATGAAAGCATCATGGAAAACATAAACTTATTTGTGTTAATGCAGGATGTAGTCATGAAGAGGGAGGTAAAAGAGTTTTCTATCTCACAGCTTCCGAGAGACATAACGATTATAAGAATTAAAAAAAAATATTCCTTTATAATTATTATTGAACATTGGAAAAATTGTTTTCGTCTCCTAGGACGAAAATCTTTATACAAAAATCTTTTTCGTCTTATATTAACAATTAGTTGGCACTTTTATTTTTGGCCGTCTCCTGGAACGACTACTTCAAGATGGAAATTTTTTTAAGCCTTTTCTCGAAAATTAGTATACCGCAAATGATTTTTGTCTTCTCCTAATTATTATATGGTACTTATATTTTTATCGTCTTCTTATAATTATTGAGTACTATTTTCATCAGCTGATTTCTTCTTTCATTCGCCTTACATGTATTTCGTTTTTGGTTTTGGTGGTATCCATTATATTAAGAAAAGACGTAAATAGTTTTCGTCTTGAAATAAGCATCCTGAGAGATAAGAAAATAAAAGTCCTTAATAATTATTATCAGAAGAAGTAAATCCTTTTTGTGTTGAAGTGATCGTCCCGGGAGACGAAAAAAATATATTTATTGCAGAAAATTACGGGAA
The DNA here is from genome assembly GCA_029783565.1 of Rhagoletis cerasi. Lineage (NCBI taxonomy): Eukaryota > Metazoa > Arthropoda > Insecta > Diptera > Tephritidae > Rhagoletis > Rhagoletis cerasi. The sequence continues at coordinate 10,087 of JAPVRG010283380.1, forward strand.
GACGAGACAAATTTCTTTTAAAACAAGACGATGTTTTTTATTCCTAGTCTTTCGCACTTGCTTCTTGAATTTTTGCAATCCCTTAATATGCAGCTAATCTTACTAAATGATGATGAAAATAATTGAATAAATAAATACATTCTATATTTTACTTACATTCAGAATTACATTTAATTTGAGAAACAAAAGATCGCTTCGAAATGCTGCTCGATTTTTTTTTTAATAAAGAACTTTTTTTTTAATTTTGTCAAAGAATATGGTATTTCCAATTTAAAAGAAAATGTCAAAAGCACAGTTTACGTCAAATGGGAGCAATGGCGGCTAAGAAGAAGTGAAACTACCTTCAAATTATTGTATCATGGTCTAAACTTTTTTTGTGTTTTACATATATTTTGTAAACTCAAAAAAAAACTGAGAGTCGGCGTTTACTTTATAATTATACACTTTTTAATTCATTATAATATTGGACGATTTTTTCAACCCGCCGGCAGCTCAGTGTTGAATTGGGAATATAATCGGCCTAACTATTTCATCTTGTTTGTTTACCGTTTCTCAGACGCAACTGTTGTACTCAACAGCTTCTAGCATTTTAGAAAGAGTTGAGGCAAACAGTTACTTCTTAGAAACGCGCCCATTTTTGAACAGGTAGCATAATACCAAGCAACATTTGAATACTTAGATTATTTTACGAAAAAAATGCAATAAACATTTGTTTTCAGTTTAACAAAACTTGTGTTGAAAGGAAGAAAATATGTAGCTCAGAAACTTGAGGAATATATTTGAAGATTACTGAAATTTCTATTCAGCCCATTATTGGATACAGAGAATGTTTAGATGCCTAACCCTCGTAAAAGTTTCCCTCATACAAATTAAAAGCACTTAAGTCCTTGTCTACAGATTTAAGTGCAAATCTTAAAGCGCAAATTTAAATTAAGGTAGCTAAAATTAAGTCATTTAACGACAAGAGTAAAGTTGGCTAATACTTACTTCAACCGGAATTATTTAAATACCAACAAAAACACGGAAAAACATTAAACAGAAACACAACAAAAAAAGTTCACTAGGCGAGAAATGCATTTCAACAGCCACAGCTTAAGCAGTTAGGCGAAAATGTAAAATTCCAACCCCGCTACGTAATTCGGCCAAAAAACGGGAGCAACAAACCATTTTCGTCACAAAAAAGGGAAGATGCAAAACAAAAACGGAGGAAAGCAAAAACAAGAGTAGAAAACAAAACACTTCAGAAGTCAAGTGGCCATGTGGCAGCAAAAACAATTGCAGTGCAGCAGAGGAGGCAAAGGGCCAGAAACAACAGCTGCCTGAGCGGCAAGAGTAGAACGTGAAACACTTTATCCCGATGGTAGCGGCAAGAGCAGCAGCAGCAGCGGCAGCAGCGGCTCTGGGGCAAATGGTCTGCGCACATACACACAGCATAGCGTGTTAAATACAAGAACTGCTACAGTTAAGAGTATTGCCGCCTCTGCAGCGTCTAAGTGCATCTTGCCGCAGCCGCAATTTGGAAATGTTGCACAGCCAGAAGTGGCAAATTAAATTCAAGTAGCTGCAAAAATGATGATGACGTTGATGTCGACGCACACTGCTGACGACTACTCGGGCTCAATGAAGCTGTAGCTCGTTGTTGTTTCCTTTTGTTTTATTTTTCTCGCATGGCAAACGGAGTGACTAAGTAAGTGGAAGACGCGAGCCGCTCAATCAGAAAATGCCGAGAAGAATTGCCGTGGTGAACCGATTTTTGTGGATTTCAAGAAGAAAATCTTCTAGAACGACCAATCTTTAGTCCAATGGGATTTTCGCGGCGAAGACATGGCATCCAGCATCTTTGCTGCAAATACGAGTACAATATAAGACGAAAGACGCTTGCCACTCTGCCGTTGTAGGTGTTTTGCTGCGAAAAGTCTTGCATCATCCGCACAATGATGACGCTTGCATTTCAACCAACGCCGCTGCATCGGACATTTCGCGCGTCGCCTTCAGCACCTTATGCAGGCACTTTTTATACAGTTGCAACATTGGTGTGTGCGATGGTGCTGCTCTTCGGTCGTCTGTCCGACTGCTTGTCTATCCATTAGCTTCACTGCTTTGCGCTTGATTCTGTTTGTGCAACATTTTCATCATTTTCTGCACCATCATAAATCACCTCGAGTGTTGTCGTTGTTCATAGCCTCTTTTTTGTTTATGTCTTCTTTCCAACATCCATTGCTTTTGCTGTTTCTTCTAAATGGGAAGATGTGCTCATACATTCATACGGACGGTTTTGCCTCTCAGCTCTACCCTCTACCCAATATGTGTTTGTTTCTCTGACAACTTCACACATGCTCTCTCCCATTGCTGCTGGCATTCCTTCTCTGACACTTGGCCCGCTTCTTAGGTAGGTGCAAGCAATCCACGAAGATTTTCAGGTACGCTCCATTCGTAGCTGAGTAGCGACCATCGCATTTGGCACGGGATTTTTTGTCGTTATTTCTAGTAATGTATTTCGTCTCACGTGTGTGTATGTGTGAGTGTCAGTCTGTCCGCCTGTGACGTTCTTCCGTCATTGTTACTAATTTGCGCTTAAGTTGCAGTTTGTTTCGTTTATTATTAATGGTTTGGATTTTTACCTTGTCCTGTTTCGTTGTTTTTTTTTTGTTTTTGTAACTTCCTGTACCATATGTTTTCTTTGCGAATTTCTGCTTTTAGCACAAATAAGTACGCATTGTTGTTTATATGTACTGTGCAACTGAGAAAATCAACAGAAGTGTTTATCTTCACATTTTTTGCTCCATTTTTCGAATTCCTTTGTTTTCAGTTAATAACTTCGTTGCTTTGTGTGTGTGTGAGTGCGACTGAATCATCTCTTCAACTTGAGGATGTTTATTTTATAGGCCTGTTATTTTTTCCCGTGTTGCAGGTAGACCCTCTGCTACGCATTTTTTCTTCATTTTCCACATAAGATGAGGAATCTATGTACATATATAGATACATACATATATTCCATGTAAGCGCTCAGGTAACAGCTGCGATCAATTTGAGTTTTCGAAACCAAACGGGATGTGCCAGAATTGAGTTCTCTCACTCTATGTTTAATCAGCAGTTTCAAAGTGGAAGGTGCCAGGTAAAATGATTTCGAGAGATACTTGGACACATTTTTCTCACAATGAATACTTTCTTGGCGCATTCACTTTGATAGCAAATTTTAAAATGAACAAAAGAAGCGTTTGAGAAAATTGCTTTCTTTGTCGTTAGCACGAATACAAGAATGACTAAATGGTACAAATCAAAACCAATTGCGCTGTTTTCAAATTCAAAACTATACAAAAATTCCATACCAGAAGAAAGAAGAAGAAGCTATACGACTACATGAATATGACTTAGTGACATAATTTTACTCAATAATAGTGAAAATTACATGTTTTTTTATTTTTCTAACAAGAAATAACGAGCGCTTGAAAATTGAGAAATTTAAATAAAAGGCAAAAGATCCAAGAAGGATATTCAAATAATGGAAGTTGTTGCATGAACAACTCTGATATCTGGGAGAATTGTTTGGAAAGCGGCTCAATTTTAAGAAATATTTATTTAAATGCATTGGCCTGCAGTTACATACAAACACACATCTATAAATATTTCCGTTTAATAAATCATGTATTTCGTAAACAGAAAAGTAAAGTAATGTTTTGCCAATAATGGTCATACTAAAATCAGGCTTCGGCTAAATTGGTGAGCGCCAAAAACAACCGAAACATTAAGGAACTAGATATGCACATTTGATCGTGTTACAAAGATATGATTTAATTGTCCCAGTTGATTACTTACAGAATGGGAGTGTTTCAGGAATTTTATTTTTTCAATTTTATTTAGTGACCGATCATTACAGATAAAATACTATCGTGGGGGTTGAAAAAAATCTACAAACTATTTCTGATTATTCATAATTACACATTCTGTGATTTATGGTTTAAGAGTTATCTACCAGCAATGGTATGTTACTCGCATCATTCGAAGATCATGTAATAGTGTTATGAGCAACCCCCGATTAACCTGTTTTCATTAATAATAATAATATTTTGGCGCTTACACTCTTGCTAAGTATTTGGCCGAAATTTTCCTCCTATTAGTGGTGCGCGTCTTGACGTTATTACATAAATGGAGGAACAAACAGTTTTGCCGCCTCCGAATGGCAAATGGATTTTATGAGACGATTTTTCAAGGCATAAATACACTCGAAGGTTTGCCACTGCCTGTGACCGCTGCACATAAGAGCACTTTTGTAATAAAACCGGTCAAAAGAATTATCAACTTTGATAAAAGTGCCTTTAAATATATTATTTCTTAGGCTATATAACTGAGCTACATGAGCGCTTTAAATGGCTGAATTTGTTTCTTTCGTCATTATGTTTTTTCTCGATCAATATTGATGAAAACTGTTAGACGTGAAAGTAGAAAGTGTGCGCTAATAATTTAAAAATATAAGCAACCGAGTGAAGTAAATTGAGCTCGAGAGTCAAATGCCTTCGTCAGAGCTGAGAACCGAGATTTCTTAAAATATATGTCCTCAAATTTCAGGGTCCTTGGAAGATCCTATTAAAGACTATGAAACTGGATAATAATACCCTCCGCCTAGTATGTGTCCTTAGCACACTTTACCGGACTCCTTTTCTTATATCTTTAGGTTATTTATTCAACTGAAGTTAGAAAAGCATAAACAATTTAGCAACTGAAAATACTGAAAACTTCGCAATCAAGAGCCAACCTGAAAATACGAAGGGCATATCCAGACTCACCGGTGTAAATATGTCGTAGAAATAGTCGTTTTTCTCCCATAAATCCTAAATTGTTATGAAGTTCCATGTTTTATTTTATTACTGAGCAGAAACCTGATACTCTGACTTAACCCCAAGTGGCATAATCCCAATTTTTAATTTTGGAGTTATGTTCCTTCTTATACAGTAACAAAAAGCCATTTTTTTTATATATATGCATACCCATGGTACAATAATTACAGATATTGTCTTCCCAGAGAGCGCATATTCCGATCTGATTATTTGAAAAACATCATTGTTGCCCACACTAAAAGTTTTGCTGCTAGGGAAAAGGGATATTTCCATACGCTATATATAATAAATGTACACGTATTTCCTTAAACAAACCTTCTTGCAGAGAACTTATTTAATTAGCATAAGCCGAAAATTTAATTCAAAATGTGTATGGGTCACTTTATTTCAAACGTTTTTTCTTTTTGTTTAGAAAGCAAAAAGCGAAAAGAAGCAAAGCCAAATAAAAGTAAAAGAATCAACATTGAACTGCGTCAAAATGAAAATAAGGGAGCACGAAAATCGATGTGAAGCGAAACTCTCTGGGAAGACAATACCTTTAATAGTTGTACCATGATGCATACCCATGTATTTCTCCAAGAAAATTTACAGCACCGGCAAAGTTTTTTTTCAGCGACTGAAATATTGAAACATTTTTCTGGTGGTTTTTCTTGAGAGCTGGAACCTAACCTTAATGAAGTCGGTTAAAAAAAATGAGAACATTTCGATATTGAATTTCAGAACTTTTTTTAATATAAAACAATATCTCAATATGTACGCTTTTTTTACCACGTGTATATTAACTAATTTTCTTGTATTTCCAGCGTTCAATACAGTATAGTAAACTTTATTACTATAGAAAGGTTAACTATAAAAAATTTAAACTATGACACAATATTTACAGCAGTGGCTAAATCATTGGTGTGGGAATAAAGTCGCTATTGTGTGTCTTTACTAATGATGTTGGTGTTTTGCATATACGAGATGTGGGTGGCGCTGTGTTCAATGAACTTCCGTAGGAAAAACCCCCTCCTCGAGACAAAAACATTGGTGTATCACACTTTAAAATCCGACTTCAAATGCCGAAGATATGACGAAAATTACTAGGGTTGTCCAAAAATTTATATTTTATTTTTTTAAATGTTTTTCAAAAACACTTCATATGTGTATGGGTGTATGCCGCAGTTTTTTTTCGATACGCTTATCCAAAACCTCATTGCGCATAAATGATAAATTGATAGGAAATATAAAATTTTGCTTATATTTTGCCTATTCACTCATTTATTTACTTTGTAAGTACAGTAAAACACGAAGTCTTTAAGCGTACTAATAACAAAATTTCAATTACAAAGATTAAAGTTAGGCTAAGACAATATACTCGTAAGTATATGAAGCACATACTATTCTTGCTAAATTATAACTAAAGGTACTGGCCCAATGCAAGCTGGCTTTGCTTGCTTTGCCATGACAATTGTCAAAAACTAATAGAACAATACTAAAATGTATGAAAATGCGCCAAATGGCAACTTTGTTTCAAGCGCTTTAAGTACTTCAAAGTTGTGAATAGCCCAAAACTCTATTTGACAGCGCTTTGTAGGCTTTTGACAAAGAGGTATGTTTCCGTACTAAATGAACTCAAGCGAATTTCTACAAACTTTTTTAAACAAAATTTGGCTTAAAGCATGTAAATACTTATAAATAAATGTCTTAATTTAAAAAACATTCTTGAAAAATGTATGTAAAACGCAGTTAAATAAAAATTATTCTTCTATTTCCATATTTATATTAAGCATATTTGCTATACATACCGTCCACGAAAATGAATTTTTTGGGCTAATAATATAAAACTATTCGTCGATAATAATTTCTAAATTGAGAGCTTAAAATATTGTTCCTACCATTTTTTATTTCTGTTTTTAATTTTTCTGGAATTTCGTGGGAAAAAATTCGTAATGTTAAGGGAACAGACTCTGTCTTATCAGCCACACAGCTGGTTGCTTTGACAGCGTCCCAAGCCGCTATTTGGCCAAACAAGCTTTCAAAGTAAATCTAAGCAAACTAAAGTAAGTAAAGCAAGTAAAATACCAAAGATGGTACATTTTATAAGAAGCGACAACTCGTTATAATTTTAACGAGTGTGAAGATCAGGAGCGTGCCTTCTCTTTTCATCCAACCAAAAAACGTATTTGGGCAAAAGAGAAGGCACGCTGCTGATGTTCACACTCGCTCAAATTATAAAGAATTGTCGCTTCTCATAAAATTAACGTTCTTTGAAAATACGAATAGGCCTATACATTTCGGGAGAGTCACAAGACTTCCTTTTGCAACAGGAATAAAATTTGCAGCATTCCATTGCTTTGGGCAAGTCAAATAAAAAAAATAAACAAACTACAACTTGTCTTAAAAAGTAAGCTTAATAAATTGTATTTGGTTTCAAAATCTGTAGATGTTGACTGCCATTTAGAACTCGAAGTATATTTTAAGAGTAAGTTCAGTGGGAGATATATGTATGTACGTACAAATATCCTGATTGCTGATTTCTGGTGGCGTAAAAAGCGCTTTTAATCCTGCTGTCTTTAAAGTTATCACACTCTCTAGGGCTGCGACATCGACATCGATTTTTATAAATAATCGATGTTTGGAGACAAAATCGATTGCTCAAAACATCGAGTTTTGATTTCTAATATTTGGTCAACATCGATTTATTTCTTCGATGTGCAGGCAGCAAATTAGCGTCCTTTAAAAATTTTTGCAGAATTTTGGTTTCGGCTATTTACTTCTGGTCTTGAAATCTGCTTTCGGCTTCTATAAAATGTGTAGGAGGGACAGTGGCCTAAACTCTTTCTATTCCACTTTGATTTTCTTTCTAATTTTTCATTTATTTTCAACGTTTTAGTTAGCTTACTTTTTTTTGCATATCATTGCGCATATAGTGCAGAAGAAACAACACTCAATCATTTTAAATGTTCGAACACCTAATATTTTCACAAAAAATCGGTGTTTTGAACATCGATGGGTTTCATCCGATGTTTTATCAACCTCGATACTTACTTCAGCACAACATCGATGCTTGAAACATCGATGTCATGAGGTCGATGTCGCAGCACTGACACTCTCTGAAATTGTTGAACTTTTTCTTTTTTATAAAGAAAGTTTTTTAAATAAACTGCCACGTAAAAATAAAGAAAAATATAAAGCAACCCATGCGGTTAAAAAAAATTCATTCGTTGGCTTAATTAAGCCAAGAGAACCATGATACGCTTAAAAGACTTACGGTTATCGTCTCAGTTTATTTAACTTTAGGATTATCTACCAAGATTTCTTTGGTTTTCAGTACCCACCTAGGTGGATAATATGCTAAATTTTGATTAAATTAAAAAGAGTGCCATCATTTTTAAATTCAATGAAAATCTAATGGCTTCTAATTATTGACTGATAATTTGCAGCAGTGCTTGACAAAGAGAGATTTTTTCTGAGTAGTCGCAGTCCAAGTTTAAATAAGGTTATCAAATCAGGGCTAAGATAAACAATTTTCCTCAATTAGCTTTTTAGAAAATTATCAAAAACTTATTTAAAAGTTCATTCTAAAAAATTTTCAAAAATTCATGAGATAAACTAAAATAATGTGGGTTCCTTCCCACTTTTAATCATCATTCTTTCCTTCAATAACACAGGATACAAAACAATAAAAACGCCTTAGCCAAGACACTACGGTAGTCTATTCCGACGAATTTTTACTCGCCGATTCCGATTCGATGTCAGAAGTGTCAAACTGGCTCAGTGTTTTTAGATTCTCGGCAAAGAAAAAAGAAGTAATTTTGTTATTAATTCGTGTTTTTGAGCAGTTTTTTGTGTTTATCTCAAATAATTGAGGCCATTTGACACTTCTGACTTTGGATTCGGAATCAGCGTCGGAAGACACGGCGGAATAGACTAGCATAGTGTCTCAGCCAAAAAGTTTTTTTTATTGTGCGCCTGTGTAATTTATGCATTTCAAACTTTTCATTTGTTTGTTTGTCTATTCAAAACAGGATACAGCAATGTTTTCGTTCCAAATTGTTTTTTGGTAAACTCAAATTCGCGGAGATGTAAACTCCTATTCGCACACAAGTCGTCCTGCCTTTTCCCTGCGACTAACCATACGCGGCGGTGAATCGCTCACCCATTGTAATGTGCTGCCCTGAAGCAGTTTTGAACACCCAAATTTGCAAATTTTATTTTAATTAATACCAAAAACTTTGCTGAGCGCGATGATCTGTTTGGCGTCGCGCCGTGCAAATTCCCACACTCGTCGGTGTACTCGAAATTCAATTCGATTGCGATAATCAAGCATTGTTCGTTGTTCGCGCACGCAGAAGAGCGGCGCACTGTAGGAGGCGATGGCGCTACGCAAATAAGCGCATTTCGAACTTTTAGCCCTACCGCACCGCCACCCCCAACGCGTTAGCGGGTATAGATATTTTACTAGCGCGCGGTTCCATAAATATGAAGTTTGTATGTAATTACAGCGCATTTCCATGTCGCATGTCGTGCCCCATTTGAATGGCTTTGCTGTGTTGCACGGAAAAGCGCTGGCGGCGTTTTTAAAACATTCAGCTAACGAAATTCGAGGATAATACAAGGATATAATTACAGTTGTTAGTTTAGCTGGAATTTGTTAATGGTTGTGCTTTTGTTGGACTGTTTTTTTTTGCTTATTGACGTTTTGTGTGTGGGTGTGTGTTTTTGTAATTGTGGCATATTTATGTATTTCAGAAGAAATTTGGATATTGAAATCGACCTACATTTATTTATTTCGCTTCCGCCTGCCAGAGTTCCTTCACCAAGAATGACGCAGATGCGTTGTTAACCTTCTATCCTTGGATTTTCCTTGTTTTCTTGGATGAAATTCGCCAACAATTCACTTTTCCGCAGTAACATGGGACAGGTAATGACTTAGTTAGTTTAGTTTGAAACACTTTTCAAAACACGAGCATTCATTTCACTTTTTGGCAATATTTCTTCACTTCTCGTTTGATGAATTTGACATGTTTTTCTTTCGGATCACTTTTTTCGTGTTTGCCGCACGAACTGCCAGATACACACGCAGCTGCTGCGAGAATTTCGGTGTTTGTGACGCAGCGCCTTGGCTGTTGTGTTTTTATGGCGTCTCAACCTCTCTTTTCTCATAAATATCCAAAGCGATATTTTTCAATTTTTTTTTTTTCACTTTTCACATTTGGCGAAAACACTTATCGGGATATTTTTTTTTCAATAGGCTGCACGATAATCACCGTCATCTGCGGGCGAGCAGCGACGCAAACTGGCTGCAACACAATTTGCACGCCAGTACTGTGCTGTGTGGCATCTTTTTCGTTTTTTCGTTAGTTACACATTTCACAGTTTTTTTGTCGGCAATAATCGCATTTGTTGCACGTTATGGCTTATTGCCACACTGCAGTTGCTGCACCTGTTCACATGCGATTCTGCCGTGCTGCACGTCTGAGATTTATTTATTTTTGTTTTCTTGATATTCACTAAAAACTGTGTTTTTATCTGAGCAAAACGCGCGACAAGCAGCAACGCGACCACCGCTTACGAGACGCGTCCAAATGTACCGACGAATAACACAAAACTGAATCGGCGCTGAAGTGAGTTGTTGAGTTGCCTCAATGCGACAACCGCAGCGGCGGCAGCAGCGCCGGCAGTAGCAGTGGCAGCGCCAGCAGCGCGGAGCGAAGATACTCCAACTTCTTTGAGGCCAGTATACAGCAGCAGCGCAGCAGCACCCTGATATGTAGTGGCACAGCGGCCGTTCCGGAGTCACCGCGGTCGTGCTGTTGCCATTCCAATTGGTTGCATGCGAGCGCTCACGCCGCTCCTGTGCTCTCTGCTCACCGCCAGATACAAGATACTTTGTTGCATGTATCTGTTGTCTGTTGGGCGATAAGAGCGCTCAGCTGATCCGCCCTCGCCGCCGTTGTTGTCATCCATGAACTTCCGCCGTTCGCTTCCGTCGTTTCCGATTGCATTACAACATTTGTGGCAGCCGATTTGCACATTAGTTACGTTTTGTTTTGTCCTCGCACAAATTTATCTGTTGTTGCATGGCAGGCGCTCACGGCGCATCTCTCTCTGGCTGTGGTCTCGCGCTCGCGTTCTCTGCATTACACGGCCGTGATTATTGACAAACCTGTGTTTATGCAGCAATGTTGAACGATTCTGCTTCGTCGCGCATCTGGCAGATACAAAATGCAGCGCGCTTTGGCAAACAATCGACGTGCTCGCTGGATGGGAATGTAACGATTTGTTTGTGTTTACTTGTACGCATGCACTGGTGCGACAGTTTGGCCTCACACCTCCTCACTACTTCTGCTCTCTTTCAAGTAATTATAGGCTGGAGAAAACAGCGCGGCAGTAAGAAAGGGCTCTCAACTGTTTGGATTGTAATAGACGATTGCTAAGCTGGTTTCAAAACGAATAAAGCTAGGAAGCAAAGCTGGGATTAGGCTAAAGCGTGCATATATGTATGTACATGAATGGCATATACATAATTCCACTATATGTATACACCACTAACAACATTCCTAACTGTCAAGGTATTGGGGGAGAAAAGTAATGACCTTTATCAAATTATTGGTTATGAACCTGCTATCATTCTTCCATTTTGGTCTAAAAATAGAGACAGTATTTTGATAACAGTCGAGTTGGTGCTCTCCCTATTTTTCTTTCGCACTCACTCTCACGTTTTCATTAAGTTATGCGCTCAAAAAGTGTATAGTAACAGAATTCTTGTTTTCGTATAACAGTTATGTTCAATGGAATAGTTTTTATGCTTTATGCTCACATTTCTTGCTTCCAATTAGATTTGTGTCGAAATAGTAAGGTATTCGGCTATTCCTCTTTTATTATGGAAAATTAAAACCCCAATCGGAACATCATCAGAATTCTATTTTTAAGTAGTTTGCAACATTTTTATTTTGGCATAGCAAATTTTTTCTCACATGCAATTAAGGCTCTCCTACTGATAACAGCAATTGAATGTCCTGCGCGTCAAATCTCAAATAAAATTTACAGTGCAGAGGAAGAGTTTTATACCAGTTTTGTATTTTATGCTGAGAGAAAGACAGCACTGATTTTTCTAGGACCGAAGAGAGTTATGGTTAACAGCAGAGGGTTCAGTTTCATACTATTTTCAATCTTTCCCGTATTTATGTATATATTCACGCTGGAGTTCCACTTTTTTTATAGCACCTTTAGACCATTGAATCCAGCTACACGTGAGAACAAACATTTAAATACATATACATGTGTACATATGTATGTATGTACATGGGTTTGTATGTATTTATATGTAGAAAGTAAATATTTCCTTGCCTGTGCAGCTGTTTCACCTGTTGGTCGCATTTTCATATATCTTGCGATGGGAGGGAGCTGAAGTTTTCGTTGCAGAGCTGGTTACTCTCACATTTTTCAATATCAAAATCAGTGTCCACAATAAATGCTTATTTTTTCAAATTTCAATTAAAAAATCAAGCTGAAGAAGAAATGCTGACTGCATAGCAGTACGCCAATATATTCTTTATTGCATGGACTACCTTCCTTTTCATGTTTATTTCCATTATTATAAATTGCAAATTAGAAATTGTTTTCTAGTTTTATTTTTTTTTTTGCTAAAAAGATTATATTAGTTCCATTTTTTGCGCAAAAAGATATTTTTGAAACTTTTTTTGCCGCATCATATTTCCTGTTTAAAAACACGCTATATTTGATAACCAGGGGCTTTAAATATAGTTTCCATTAAACTAAAAAATTAGTGTTATTTTCTAAGGAAAAAATAAGATTAAAAAAATTATTAAAAAGCATTTTTTTTAATAAAATAATCTATACAGCTGCTGCTTAAAATATTTATGTCCAGGACGGCGCCTGTTTCCAGTCAAATTTTACGATTTTACGACTTTACAGCGTGTTCACACATCTTGTGACTCCCCTAAATGTGACAGCTCGGCAATTAAACAATCGTTCATAAGAGTGTTCGTTTAAAAAAGCCAGAAAGAATTAGCAAACAATAAAATTCCAGGCTACTAGGTACCTTACCCTCACAAAGAGCAACATACACATTTTTTTGGGACAAGTTGGTGACAAGTTCCACTGCACGTCGCATTTCAATCATTATACGTTTTTTTAACTTTTTCAGGTGTAAAACAAAGCAGGACCTACACTTATTTATATTTCTTCTTATTCTGACTTTCTTCATCATACGCTTGATTACGAGATTTTCTCTCAAATGCACTCACGTTCATACGTGAAAAAGCGCGGCACGACTTATCACGTAGAAAATCACGTGTTTTGTTCATCTCTAGTCAATAGGATTGATCAGGAATCTCTGAAGCTCTATAATTCACAGATCAGCTGACAAATACTGCGTGCTTCCACCTCCAGTTTTAGTTATGAATTTAAAAGAATCTTCTTTTTACTGTCAAGGAGTTCATATAAAATGTTTGCCATTTGTATGCAATCAATAGATTACATCCTCTTGAGCGAAAATATGACATCGGCATTTCGCAAAGATTCAATTGCCCCTGAATCCACAACAACCAACCCCCCCC
>JAPVRG010283406.1:0-15290 GCA_029783565.1 Rhagoletis cerasi
TGCCATTTATAAGTAAGCAAAGAAATAGAATAGAAATTAAATGAATATTTAAAGAAGAATTCGTATGAAATCTTGAAGAAAAATATTGTCTCCTTTCAGACAAATAAATAGCAACCAGTTGACATTGAAAAGCCACATATTGATTAAAGTGAAATGAAACATTTAAAATTAATGAACTAGGCAGGCATGGGGCGTACAATGTGTATACATACGTATATAGTATGTATGTATGTATATAAGTACATACAACAATAAAAAATCTGTATGAATCATTAATAACCTAAGTATTGAAGATGCAATACTTTTAACTGCTAGCGAAAGCAGCATAATAAGTCCTACCGTCAGAAGGACTTTGCATGTGTGGAATACCCAGCCCTCCGCGCTTCATCGACTGCTAGTTGAAATATTTTTTTTTTGCATCCTCTGCATGACATACACCAACCAGTTAGTAACAATTACTGACTATCGTCCAGTAGCAGCAAAACTATCAAATTTCAACTAAATCGAAAATCACATCACAAACAGTTCCGCAGCTCAAATGACGTCGTCTGGGCCATATAAAACCAATAGTGTAATTCGCTCTTTTGTGTATTCGTTGTAACTTGTGTGAGTGTAACTGAATGAGCGTATGCTTGTTGTTGCTAGTGGTACAAGAAATATACTTGCAACAACAAATCACACGCTCATCCAGTTACACTTACACAAGTTACAATGAATAGGTACATAAAAGAGCGAATTCCACTAATATGTACTGAAATGAAAATAACAATCGCATAACTTCTGTTTGCTACGCGGTTACAAAAAAAAAGGAAACGTGCGCATGCTCCATAGGCCATTGCACGCATTTTCACCAGAAATTATGCTACAACTGCAACACTTCAACCAACTGCCTTGTAGTACGTGCGTATATCTACAGATGTGTTTCTCGTTGTTAGTGTTTTTGTTGTTGTCGGAGTGGTGTATTAGCATCAAAAATAGCGCGTAACCGAAGACGTCATGTAAACGTCATAATATTTTTTACGACGTCCTCGATCATTAAAACGACTTTTATTGTTAAACGCACACACACAAAAACGCACCAACATACTGGCTCTTGCGCATTCGAATGCGCAACGGATTTCGAGTATCCAGCAATTGCACGTTCCAAAAAAGTATGCTTGCAACATTTTTAAGCCCATACATAAGCTGTAAACTGGAGGTACATTCAACACTGCGGCAACAAAAAGCAACTGCGGCAACTGACATATGTTGAATTAATTTTTAGTCCCTTTTTATGTGCATGTTTTCTGTTTTAGCGGTACATGCAGATTTACAACTGGTACGTTTCAAGTGCTATTGGCTTTTTTTCTTTATGATTTTTAGTTGGCTATGGTGGGGGGTATTCTCTGGACTTTTTGTATATAGTACGTTTTAAATATACAGGGGTCAAAAAAAGTAAAAACAAAGTAAAGGGCACCTAAAAATTTTTTCAAGCGCTTTAAAAATCTGAAACTGGTAATGGATCTAAATGATCGTATTTACAAACTGGTTATAATTAAGTATAATAAAGTTATTAAAATCCTAACTTCTATTATAAAGCTTATACTCTACGAAAAATATGCCATACGGCAACTATATGCATTTTCTGCGTTTTGTATACACTTCGGTCACTTTTTATGCGGCTTTTTTATGCGGATTTGAATTTACGCGGTTTTTGAAACCATTTTTTCGCTGTAGCGATTTTGCCTTTTTGAAAGTTGTTATTACTTTTTTTCAGTGTGTAATAGAAAGAATTTCACGTGGCGAGTGCTTTTTCTAAATCGGTTTCTAGTCTTACGTCAAAATCGATTTCAGAAATTCTCCAAACGTGCGATACATTACAAGAAAAAATTTTTATATTCGAGTCTGACACGGAAAAAGCCTTAAAAATAGATCAAGATTTACATAGCCTTATGTCTAATTATAGAGAGCAGCACAAACAGTGGAAAAATGTAGCACCTCAAAAGAAAATCACATCATTTCTTACAAGTGTAGACAAGACTGCTGATGTAAATGTGGAAGGATCTATAAGTGATGACAGCGGTTCTCCAATAACTGAAAGGCGCAAAAGATCACGTATTAGCAGTGATTAAGATAATTAATTTGCCTTGGTATCCTTACATAATTCATGTATTTATTATGGAATTTTTTTGTTTTCGGTTAAAATACGGGTACAATTTTATTTATTTTATTAAAATTAGTTTTAAATAGATTAATAAGTGTTGAAGTGTGGCCGCTGTGATGTAGTGGTAAGCAGTGCGCGCTTCCACGCCGCAGGCCTGGGTTCAAGCCCTGGTCAAAGCAACATCACAAAATAATTTAGAAAAAAGTTTTTTCCTTAACAGCGGTCACCCCTCGGCAGGCAATGGCAAACCTCCGAGGGTACTTTGCCATGAAAAAGCTTCTCATAAAAATACAATCGCCGTTCGGAGTCGGCGTAAAACTGTAGGTCCCTCCCCTTTGTGTGACAACATCAAGGCGCACGCCACAAATCGGAGGAGAAGCTCGGCCAAACACTAACATATGTGTAAGCGCCAATCTATTATTATTATTATTAATAAGTGTTGAAGTAAAGAAATAAATTTTTTTGTTTTGTTTAATATTGCCTCACTGGTTTTTTATGCGGTTTTTCGGAATTTTTTACATGGAGTATCTGAATTTATGCGGTTTTTGAAAAAGCTGGAACGCATCCCCTGTTTTTTTAAGAACCTTTTTATGCGGATTTTTTTCATGCGGCTTTCTGAAGAACGCATGTACCGCATAAAAATAGACCTAATTGTACTCTTGTTTTTCTTCAAATATTTCAGCCAATGAACTCACCTCGAAACTACGTCATTGGAGGAAAACAAACCTTGGAGTCAAAATACATATGTGCATATCTTTTTCTTTGTTGGTATGGTTACCCAGAATGGAAATATAAATTAATATTACTTCATTTTGACAAAAGACTAAAACAGGCAGGTTCCAAATCTTTGAACTAACAAAACTATTTGTTAATTTACAGACTTTCGATGACCAAACATCAAAGATCACACTAGCATGTGAAAAACGATTAGTAAGTAAAACCAGGGATGGGCGTAATCAGGAAAATGAGATATTGAATAAAAAAAAAGAATACATTTTCATTCATCATTCAAATAATTTTGAATGACGAATAAATTTTTATTCTTCATTCAAGTAATGACGAATACATTTTTATTTATCATGGAGAAATATCAAATAACGAATACATTTTAATTCATCATTCAAGTAATTTCGGATAAAGAATAAATTTTTATTGATGAAGAATAAATTTTTATTGATCAAGTCGGGTCCAGTTCGAACCAGTTCGGGCCCAGTTCCGTAACCAGTTTCAGAGTAGTTCGGGAACAGTTCCGGAGCCAGTATAGGATCAGTTCCGGGATCAGTTTGTTGTCAGTTTATTGAATAAAAATTTATTCTTCATCCGAAATTATTTGAATGATGAATAAAAACTTATTCTTTATTTGAAAATACTTGAATGAAGACTAAAAATTTATTTGTTATTTGGTATTTCTCAATGATAAATGAAAATTTATTCGTCATTCGAAATTACTTGAATGAAGAATAAAAATTTATTCGTCATTCAAACATAGAAAAATTATGAATAAAATTTTATTTGAATAAAAATTCATTCA
The DNA here is from genome assembly GCA_029783565.1 of Rhagoletis cerasi. Lineage (NCBI taxonomy): Eukaryota > Metazoa > Arthropoda > Insecta > Diptera > Tephritidae > Rhagoletis > Rhagoletis cerasi. The sequence goes on from JAPVRG010283406.1 coordinate 3,675, forward strand.
AAAATGCCCATCCCTGAGTAAAATCGTAAAAAAAGACCACAAAAAATTTTCAGAGAAAATGGACATGTGTGTATGTATGCATTAGGTATATAAATTTGTGAACTACATTAATTTCAACAGAAAATTGCATTTGTAAGTGATTGTGTTGTTGTTGTGGTTGCACATACATATATCCTTAAAGTATTACAAAGATTAAATTTCCCAAAAACTACAAATTCATACAAGCGCAGATTAGGACCGCAAACAAACACATCAAAAGGCACACATACACACATGGTAATATATGCACATATATGTATTACCAATGTATAAATAGGAAACCACGCTAATTTTCATTGCGCGTGCATCGGGGACGCAGTGAAGTGTGCATTGTGCCGCATGCAATGCTGTGATATAAAATCGACAATGACCTACGAATTGCCAGGATTTCCGAGTGTATTTGTACAACGGCGGTTGCCCCCACGTTCACTTCATGATGGCTGTGTTTTGTAGAAGCTCTAATAGCCAATGGTCGATGGTCGCCGGTCGCCGGTTGAATTGATGCCGTTGATGCAACACACAATCGCGCTTGCGTGCACTCGAGCGTTGCATTATCAACGCTTTGACGCAAAATCATTCAATTGAAGAGACCATTACAAATGCGCGAATCAAGCGACAATTTAGCAGAGATGGCCGGCCAGCTGGCAAAGGGATTTACCGAATTGCGCTGAGGGTTGACAATTGCTGAAGACTGTCGGCTTTTGGATACATAAGTAATAAAAGTACTCGAATGTGAAACAAATGATTTTGGCAAACAATTGTAAATATTCCCTTTCACAGACAAACCGTTCGTTGTATTTAGGTAGCTGCAGCAAAAAGGTGCTAAGTGTTGATTGTGGTGATCAGAGATTTTGAAAACAAAAACATAAAATCTCACTATTTGATACATTTCGGTTTTATTGCTGCTTACATTTTTCACGCTGGTTTCATTTGTCAGCTTGTAGTTGTTGTTATTTGATTCCATTGCATTGGTAAGCCGCTCAAATTTCACACAATTCCAATTCGCTTAGCACCATTGAAAATTTTCACCCAAAAGCGTGTGACCTTCATATACTCGCACTAGCATCATCACCTAAGCTGCTAAGCGTTTAATCAGTAAATTTTCACATTAGGCAATGGCAATATTGTAACCATTCCCTGCACCAAAACGGAATTGCAATTTTCCCAAAACCCAATCCCTGCCACTTGAAAACATTGTAAAGCGCTCGTAAATTCATTGTTTTACAGCTGTTATGGGTGTGTCAAGTAACTGTAGAGCACATAAATACTCTCTTTCGCATGTGGCACATACAAATTTATGCTGCGAAATACCATATAGCCATTTACTTTAGTCTATATACATACATATGTATTAGCAAATGGCGCCTGCGCATAAAATGCGTCTGACTTACATAAGTAATAAGTATAGTGTTGCCATTTTTTTGTATTTTTCCTATAAATTGTAAAAATGTGTGCTAAAGAAACCTCAGTCGCAGCTGCGTGGAGGACGATGAGGTGTAATCATCTCAACACTTCCTATTGGACTATCCAACTTTTGCTAGATTGTCGGTTAGGCACTTGGGTTCGTTCTTTCTGGCCAGTCCGTAGGAGCTCTTTGGGACCAACATCTGCCGCCTGCGAAACTTAGTGCTCGGCACGCAGCGATTCTCGCTTTAACTTAGCAGTTACCGTCCGCAGTGGCAGCACAAATGACCAACGATCGCGGCCTAATCTAACCTAAGCTATTTGGCACCACAACCATTTGTCGGTAAGGGTCGGAGTTGAAAACATCGCCAATAGTCTCTCTCCTTTTAAAATTTGCTAAAGTTGTCGATTCCAAGTGCAGACAAGTCCTTCTGTACTTGGTATTTCCATTACTTAGCTCTCTTAGCACTTATCGTATCTCCGACGCAAATGACACCTTAGGAGTTATAACTAGATTTAGATCGGCCAGCCCTACCAATCGTTTCCCACCCATGAGGCCACAGACAGCCTAGCTCCGGACCGAAACCCCTTTTTCTGCTGCAGCGACAACTTCATTAAAAATATACTCCAACACATAGTCTGCCATGGCGTCGAGCGCGAGCAGCACGTCGGTGCAAATAAACACACAAGGAGCCCCCACGGCACTTCAGAGCTAATTTGAGCAACAACTTAACTATTCCCATCCCTTGAGTGCTAACCAGCAAAAGTTCATCAAGGATATCAACATGGAAATACGGCAACTGGAAAATTAACGTACGCGGTAGAAGTTGGAAGAGCACTTGAAGACCTTAACTAAACTCTGTGAAGGCAAAAACCACCAACGCTATTGTCACCCAAGGTCCTCAATCTGTCGTTGGCTACGCTCATCGTTCCTGTTTTACGAAAGCCTCGCAGGGTTTCCCCACTACCATACTCCGAGCCACCTCCCAGGCACGTCAGAAGACATCTCTACCAACTCACGAAAAAGATCCATATCTGCGTTGCACAGCCACTGAGCCCGACGTTGTTCAGATAGTATATAACCGATATTCAACTCTCTAGGCTTCTATATGCCACCAGCGGAGTTCAACCGGCTTCTGCTGCAGACGAAGAGCTGTAATTGTCACCAAAGAGCTGCTTAACTCTGGCGCAACTAAAGATATGGTAGCGGCCGAACTTTAACTTAACAAGACACCACGCTGACATACACAATAAAATCTCGGCTAACCACATCCTAACTTGTCCTTTTACACCATCAACGACTCCAAGCTACCGTAGACCTATGCGCAAATCGAGATTACTGCGAGGTCTTAAAGGAGACGAAAGATTTTCTGAAACGCAACAAATCCGCAGTAAAGATTCTTATCGCCGTCACCAGGGGAAACTGAGTTATTTTATGTATGGTCCTTTAATAGAGTAGACCAACAAGTTATCTCTGCTAGAGCTGTCGTGATGACGAAAGAGAGAAAAAATAGAAGAGTTGGACACAATATAATCTCACAATGAAAAGCTATAGCTTCGAGTGAGAGTTGCGAGATGCAAATGCTCTCATAAAGTTTTTTGACAGTTATGTGACAAAAAACCGTATTGAGGGTTTTCCTAAAACTTCTTACCTACATCTCACTTTCATATACCCAAACGTATAACAAAAAAGTAGGTATGTAATTATTTATATTTCATGTATACTTATATAGTTTCGAAATGCAAAGAAAGTCCATTTTTATCGTAAATATTCTTTCAAGATAGAGCTACCATGGGTACCTGTAATTTTTGTGTTTTTTATCCGATATCATATAAAAAAGCAACGAAGTACTTGTTTTTGCAAACATGAAATTTATATATTGGCGAAGACTTAATGCATCGGTACCGAAAGGGAAGCATTGGGTACCGACATAATTTTTGAAGTATTGGGTACCGAGTATTGGTTACCGACAATTCGGCACATCATCAGTTCATCGGGGTTCGTTAAGTGTTGCCACCACACTTTGTAATTAACGTTAACGCTAAATGAAAGAAACTTTCGTTTGCAAAACCATAATGACAACTGTTTGAGCGATAAGAACTGTGAAGGATTCTCAAAAATGTGTATACCCTCAGAATACCCTTTAATAACTGTGGGGGAAAGTGCTTTATTGCATTATTTAAAAAGAAACACTTTTTAATTGTATGTGATGTCTTCTTGAATTCATTGAAAAGTTTTTCTTCGTAATTTTATGTGATATGTATATTTTTTAATTCATTTTAAATTCATATATTTAGCAACACATCGCTCCGTAACAGTTATGTTACAATGCCAGCAAGAATATTCGATTTATGAAAAAGAACAATTAAAATAAACTACATATCTCCAATCAAACATTGACAAATTTTAATAAAATTTACGTATATAATGTTGCTAGACTCCCTCTTTCCTCCTTCATTTGTTCATATTCAACAAGAGGGCCATCAAACTGTAGGTATTGTTTATTGTCTAAAACAGAAGCAAAATTAATACATATTAATTGAATCGGACAAGTAAAACCTTTGAAAAGACAACTAATCTGATATCGAAAAATTTTCCAGCACGCACACGCACCGGTCGCTGCAGCATTTCCATGTAAATAATCAAATATTTACGCATTCTAGGCGAACATTGAACCCAATTGGAGTTGTAGATAGCGTTATTCAAGTCGCTGGAATATTTGATAATCTCATTACCGTAAAAGCAAGGAATGAAAATTTGCAAAACCATAATGAGAATTGCTTGAAGGAGCGATAAGAACTGTGAAGGATTCTCAACAATGTGGACCTGTGATAAGAGTTAGGCAAAATTCTGTGATAGTAAGAAAAATTAGGATCATACCTTTTGCAAGCGATAGACGCTAAAACACAGTATGAAGGACGAGCAGAGAATTTGTATGAGCAAGGGAAATGAGACGTACTTCTCACACTGCTGCGAAAGTCTACAAAGAAGGAAGTTATAAAACATTTCTCAAATTTATTCTGCCTTCTGTACGATTACACGCCCTCACTTACTCTCTGGTGCGCACATGCAACTTCATAGCTCCAATAAAATCCGCGTAAAACTTCTCCTCACTAAATCCATTTGACGCGCTACCTTCCACGCGCTCCTCACCCATTCGTTCCAAGCGTCCACAAATCAATTTAAAACACAACGATAATTGCAACAACATATAGCACTGTATCATATCGAAAGCACAATTCGACAGACAGGTGATGGGCGCTGCCAGCAGCTCATAACAGTAAGCATACCAATAGCCACGCTCTGTGCGCCAATCGAATGGTGGCGTATACGGATATGGCAGTTCATAGTCGGCGCTGAAGAGCACCCTTAGAAAAGCAATACTCACAGAGCACAGTGCCATGGAGAAGTACAGAAGTGCGATCCAACTAAATTGCTTTTGCTCGCGTGCCCAACTCTTTCGCTCATCTGCGCTCTGCAGCTGGAATAGCGGATCGTTCGTGAGTGCCGCCAAGAAGTCCACCAACAGCCGGCCATAGCACCAGAAATTCACAAGTTTTGCCGCCAAGGTCAGGTGGGTGAGTGTCATGTACATGGTGTTGGAGAATTTCTCCAGATCTGAAGCATGAAAGGCATCTACGCCCATCATGATGCTGATTGGTATGGTGACGGTGAAGTGCAGCAGAAAGGAGTAGATAGTGTAGGGCTTTTTTGTGACACCCTCGTAACGCCAAAGCCCCATAAGATGCAGCACTTTGATGACTCCGCGTCCGCCGGCTAAGTTGTCGTATTCCTGTAGGTCCATTACTCAGAATTGCTGTTAGCTAACTGTTGAGTAGAGAAAACTCTTGAGTTTATAAAGCAGTTTTGATGGTTTTTTTTGTTTTGTTAATGAATCTTTTCATAATTCATTGGTTTCAATTAAAAATTAGTTTCCGTAAGCAATTATCAACAAAGGAAAGGGTAAATTTACGTTTAAGGAAACAATAAAAACTTCTTACTAATTACTAGGCCGCTGCGGCTGAGTGGTTAGAGGTGCATGCTACCACTCCGTAGGGCCTGCGCTCGATCCCTGATCCGAGCAAGATCTAAATTAGAAAATGTTTTTTCTAACAGCGTTTGCCACTCGGCAGGCAATGGCAAACTTTCGAGGATATTTCTGCCAAGAAAAACCTTCTCATAAAATCAGTTCGTCGTTCGGAGGTGGCGTAAAGTTACAGGTCTCTCCATTTGTGTAATAACATGGGGACGCACGCCACAAATTGCACGAGAAACTCGGCCAAACACTTATCGAAAGTGTAAGCGCCAAAATTTTATTATTATAATTACACTGTGCGGCAGCAAAAAAATGTACGAGTGCGGTAATGCAATTATGAAAGAGGAAGAGCTCTAGAATATTGGAACACCTGCGGTTTTGTTCCTAAACGAGAAAGTTTTTTTGAAGTGCCTTAAAGTTTTCCTAATTCGGTCTCAAATTGATCTTAATTATTTAAAAAAAAAATTTATAAAACAACATTAAACTTTAATCTTGTCTCTAAGGGTCTATAGTAAAATTTAATATCGCATATTTTTGAGGAACATTTTAACTAACTATTTCTCACCCGTTCGGGTCGTTTTGACCCTTGTTTTGGTGAAATCTGGTAGTAATTGAAATTTCCACCCTTTTCTGTTGACTCGTTGATCTGAAATTTGGTACGCACCTGTAATTCTGACGACAATACAATTATATTACTACTCGATTTGTTACAAACAATGGTCAAAACGACCCACACGGCAGGGAAATAGTGGGTTAAAATATGCCACAAAAATATGCGCAATTAAATTTAACAATGGTCAAAACGACCCACACGGCAGGGAAATAGTGGGTTAAAATATGCCACAAAAATATGCGCAATTAAATTTTACTATAGACCCTTAAGGACAGAATGAATGGTAAATGTAGTTTTATACGAGATTTTTGAAATGATTTAGATCAACATGAGACCAAAAAATTGTGACGCTTCTAGGTAATTGCTCATAAGGCAATCAATTAAAAACTTTTGCTTATGCTTTTCTTTTTTGGTGGTAAGGGTTAAAACAAAAACGCAATAAATACCTATCTGGCGTACATGTTGTAGTAATTGCTCACATGTGGAGTAGGACACCGTAAAAGAACAATGTGTTAGTGTTGCGAGACGCACTTGTCATACACCAGGGTTGGAAAAAAAACATGTTTTTTTTTAAAGACAAAAACATCGCGTTTTATTCAAAAAAGAAAAAAACCCTGTCTTAAACTAATTTTTCGTAAAGGTTTTAATTTACATGTTTTAAACATATTTAAATATTGTTTTAAACACTTTTAATAATTCAATACTTTCGAAATTAAGGGTAGGTAGAAATCAACTCCAGCGAAGAACTCATAAAATATGTATTCGAAATTAATAATAATGTTTACCATTAAAATTACGTTATATACATAAATAAAAAAGTAGTATTGTATATTATTGAGATTTGATTGATTAATTAAATAAAACTGTTCAGTCCTCGTCCGCATCCACAGACGAGCCTCTGCCTCTTTCTGGATTAAGCGCCCTCATAATCGTAACCGATTTTGCTGCTTTCTCGGTGCCAACCCTGTTGCGTAGTTTAGAGTGAACCAGCCCAAAGCTCGAAAAGAATCTTTCAATTCCCCCAGAAGCAGTGGCCGTAAATAACTGATTTTTGAGCTCTATCATCTCCGGATCTATTTTACTTCCCATCGATCACCACCAGACCGACATATGAGTTCTTTTTAAAAAATGTTCTCTATAGATGTAGTTTTTAAATGGAAAACTTATAGGACGATACGTGAGAACATCCTTCATAGCTCGCGGACGGTTTAAATCTATAAACTCCATACTCATTGTATCATCTTCTTCCTATAGTCCTTCACCTTTATGTTTGGGGTCTAATGTATAAGCGGCAAAATTTGCAGGTGTCATTGCCGCCTCAAATCTTGCTTTGAGTTTGTTGGCTGCTTCTGGTTACCACTCTGATGACAGAAGTCCCATACATATGCGCGTACAATCGCTTAGGCTGCACATCTATTTTTGAACAAAATCGAGAGTCGTTGATGTTATTTTAAGTTTTTTAAGATATCTCTCACCACTTTCCTTTGGCTGAACATCTTGAACATTCCTCGCGATTGTTATGTCTATTACAGACCTGTGCTCGCTGCATACTTTAGCAAGGCAATGCAAATTATTGACATATTCCAGCGCACATCTTGAGGTAGTATAAGCGCCTTTCCACCGGCTTCCCAGTACTTTCCTCCCGGAAAGTGATGATTTTTAAAGTACTTTATAATTTTAAAGTGAAACTTCTTTGCGCTCGTTGGGCTGTAATTCCAAATCGAATGAAACGAAAAAGTAACAGGAAAAGGTAGGGGATGGCGCGCGTGGTGGGGCAGTCGGACGGAAGGAGACATGGGAGGGAAACGAAAACGCGAAAGATTCGGAGTAGGAAAAAACGAGAGAGGGGTAGAATGTAATCGATATATTTATCGATTTTTAATCGTAATATTTATCGATATTGTTGTCGATATAATAACCGATAGTATTATCGATATATTTGTCGATAAAATAATCGATATTGTTATCGATATTGTTATCGATATAATAGTGGATATTGTTATCGATATATTCATCGATTAAGTTATCTGTTTTGCAGTCTTTATATTTATCGATGTTTTATCGATATATTAATCGATATTTTTATCGATTATATTTATTATTAGGTATGATATGCGATTTTATGGATTAAAATATAACCATAATCATAAAACATATTAACTAGCCTGTCTTTTTATTCACAATTTCAAACCAACGAACTACAGGTATTGATTATGACACAAACTACATATGTGACATAAGTTTCACTTCGACAGTGTGGCCCAGGCGCACTTAATTTTTTTTATGCGGTACATTTTTGAATTCATTTTAAATTCATATATTTAGCAACACATCGGTCGGTAACAGTTATGTTACAATGCCAGCAAGAATACTTCGAACCTCACATTGACAAATTTTAATAAAATTTACGTATATAATGTTGCTAGACTCCTTCTTTCGTCCTTCATTTGTTCATACTCAACAAGAGGGCCATCAAACTGTAGGTATTGTTTATTGTCTAAAACAGAAGCAAAATTGATACATATTAATTAATTCGGACACGGAAAAAATCAGAAAAGTAAAACCTTTGAAAAGACAATCAATCTTAAAATGAAAAATTTTCCAGCACGCACACGCACCGGTCGCTGCAGCATTTCCATGTAAATAATCAAATATTTGCGCATTTTAGGCGAACATTGAACCCAATTGGAGTTGTAGATAGCGCTATTCAAGCCGCTGGAATATTTGATAATCTCATTACCGTAAAAACAAGGCATGAAAATTTGCAAAACCATAGTGAGAATTGCTTGCAGGAGCGATAAGAAATGGGAAGGATTCTCCAAAATGTGGACCTGTTATAGGAGTTGAGACGAATTCTTAAAAAATGCTGTAATAGTAAGAACAACTAGCATCATACCTTTTGCAAGCGATAGACGCCAAAACACAATACGAAGGATGAGCAGAGTATTTGTACGAGCAAGGGAAATGAGACGTACTTCTCGCACTGCTGCGAAAGTCTACAAAGAAGAAAGTTATAAAACATTTCTCAAATTTATGCTACCTTCTGTACGACTACACTCCCCCACTTACTCTCTTGTGCGCACATGCAGCTTCACAGCTCCAACAAAATCCGCGTAAAACTTCTCCTCACTAAATCCATTTGACGCGCTGCTGGCCGCGCGCACCTCACCCATTCGTTCCAAGCGTCCGCAAATCAATTTAAAAAACAATGAAAGTTGCAGCAACATATAGCACTGTATCATATCGAAAGCACAATTCGACAGACAGGTGATGGGCGCTGCCAGCAGCGCATAGCAGTAAGCACACCAATAGCCACGCTCTGTGCGCCAATCGAATGGTGGCGCATACGGATATGGCAGCTCATAGTCGGCGCTGAAGAGCACCCCCACAAAAGCTGTACTCACTGCGCACAGTGCCACGGAAATGTACAGAAGTGCGATCCAACTAAATTGCTTTTGCTCGCGTGCCCAATTCTGTCGCTCCTCTGCGCTCTGCAGCCGGAATAGCGGATCCTTCGTGAGTGCCGCCATGAAGTCGACCAACAGCTGGCCATAGCACCAGACATTCACCAGTTTCGCCAGCAATGCCAGCTCGGTGAGTGTGATGTACATGGTGTTGGAGAATTTCTCCAGATCCGAAGCATGAAAGGCATCTATGCACATCATTATGGTGTATGGTATGGAGACGGTGAAGTGCAGCAGAAAGGAATAGAGAGTGTAGGGCTTCTTTGTGACACCCTCGTAACGCCAAAGCCCCATAAGCTGCAGCACTTTGATGACTCCGCGTCCGCCGACTAAGTTGTCGTATTCCTGTAGGTCCATTACTGCTGTTATATAACTGTTCAGTAGAGAAAACTCTTGAGTTTTGCTTTTTTTTTTTTGTACTTTTGTTAATGAATCTTTTCATAATTCATTGATTTCAATTAAAAATTAGTTTCCGTAAGCAATTATCAACAAAGGAAAGGGTAAATTTACGTTTAAGGAAACAATAAAAACTTCTTAATAATTACTAGGCCGCTACGGCTGAGTGGTTAGAGGTGCATGCTACCACTCCGTAGGGCCTGCGCTCGATCCCTGATCCGAGCAACATCTAAATTAGAAAATGCTTTTGCTAACCGCGTTTGCCTCTCGGCAGGCAATGGCAAACTTTCGAGGATATTTCTGCAATGAAAAACCTTCTCATAAAATCAGTTCGTCGTTCGGAGGTGGCGAAAAGTTACAGGTCTCTCCATTTGTGTAATAACATCGGGACGCACTCTACAAATTGGAGGAGAAACTCGGCCAAACACTTATCGAAAGTGTAAGCGCCAAAATATTTTTATTATAATTGCACTGTGCGACATCCAAAAAAAGACACGTGTGCGCCCAATTTCCGAACGACTTCATATCGAAGTCATTTCCGACTCGTTCTGGTGGCAATTTGTTCGCCGACCCAAACGGCAGAGAAATAGTAAGTTAAAATGTTCCACACAAAGATGCGCCAATAAATTTTACTGTAGACCCTTAAGGACAGAATTAATGGTAAATGTAGTTTTTTGAAATAATTTAGATCAACATGAGACCAAATTAGGATTGCTCCAATACACTTTAAAAATATTTGTGACGTTTCGGAGCAAATCCGTAGGTGGTCCAATATTCCAGAGCACTTCTTTCATAATTGCCATACCGCATTCATGTCTGTTTATATTGGTTTCACTTTGTTGCATAGTGTTATTAATTAATAGGAGACGATAACTTCAATAGTTTTAATGAAAAAACATTTCGTGACAACTCTAGGTGATTTCTCATAAGGCAATCAATTAAAAACTTTTGCTTATGCTTTTTTTGGTGGTAAGGGTTAAAACAAATACACAATTAATACCTATCTGGCGTACAACGATTGTAATAATTGTTCATTTGTGGAGTCCGAAACGTGTAGTGGGGTTGCCGGCCACTAACTTTACATGACAATTGAGTTTTGAACGTTTAGGACACCGTGGAAGGACAATGTGTTAGTGTTGTGGGACTAGCACTTGTCATGCACACATACATATGTACATGAGTCATTCCATCCAAAATTTACATTCAAAAATTTTTTTCGTGTGAAACATTTTTTTTGTGTTCCTTGCGGCAAAATATTAGACACGTATTTTTTCATTTCGACGCAATATAAAAAATTTTGGAGTTATGAATTTTCAAAATTTTCATGCATTTTCACCACCGCTGTGGTGTTGTGGTAAGCAGTGCGCGCTTCCACGCCGCAGGCCTGGGTTCAAGTCCTGATCAGAGCAACGTCGAAAAAAAAATTTAGAAAAAAGTTTTTTCCTTAACAGCGGTCACCCCTCGGAAGGCAATGGCAAACCTCCGAGGGTACTTCTGCCATGAAAAAGCTTCTCACAAAAATACAATCGCCGTTCGGAGTCGGCGTTAAACTGTAGGTCCCTCCCCTTTGTGTGACAACATCAAGGCGGACGCCACAAATCGGAGGAGAAGCTCGGCCAAACACTAACATATGTGTAAGCGCCAATCTATTATATTATTATTA
>JAPVRG010283440.1:10280-20313 GCA_029783565.1 Rhagoletis cerasi
TAATTACTTTGGTATTATTGGGGAACATTCCCTTAATTACATGCCTGTCTTGGACAGTTAGAAAGGGCCTAGTGCCTGAAAATATGCTTCCGAAAAGAAATTACTAAAATTAAAACGTTGATACTGTACGATTTACGTTTTGTTATGGATTGGAACTTCTTACCGGGGGGTTTCTGGGGTTCCTAATTAGGAATCTGGAGTCGGTTTTTCAAAATTCAAAATGACGGATCCAAAATGGCAATCAATTTTTTAAAAAATTACTGGAGATGTTCGATACTCGGCACTTGAGAGTTTTTGGCGGTCGCTGATTACGAATCTGAAATAAATTTTTTTTAATTCAAAATGGCGGATACAATATTGCGATAACTTTTTTTTTTTAAATTGCTAAAGTTAAAACGTTAATACTGAACCTTTTAAGCGTTTTCATGGGTTAGGACTTGTTACCGGGGGTTTCTGGGTTTCCTAATTAGGAATCTGAAGTCAGTTTTTCTAAATTTCAAATGGCTGACTCAAAATGGCGATAAATTTTTTTAAAAATTTCTGAATTTGTTTGAAACTCGGTACTTGGGAGCTTTTTGGGTCGCTGATTACGAATCTCAAATCAGTTTTTTTAAATTCAAAATGGTGGTTCCAATATGGCTATCAAATTTTTGAAAAATTACTCAAATTAAAACGAGTACCAAGTTTCGAGAGAATCCAAACATATTTAAAATAATTGATCGCCATATTGGATCCACCATTTTTAATTTTGAAAAGTTGACTTCAGATTCGTAACCAGCGATCTCAAAACCAGCCTGGTGTCGAGTTTTATCTGGTTGTAATGCGTAAAACGTTTAGTATCAACGTTTTAATTATAGCATTCCCTTCTCGAAAGCATATTTTCGGGCGTCAGACCCGTTCTAACTGTCCAATACAGACATGTAATTTAGGCAATAATCTCCAATAATACTAGAATAATTACATGTAAAAACAAAATTGTTAGCTGCACTTTAACATTTTTATAAAAAAACGACCAGCGCGACCTCTAAAAAAAGTTTGTTTTCCCAAATAACAATATTTTGAGGTAGCGTTTGTGAATTTCCAAAAAGAGTGTTTTTTGAACCACTCTAATATACATACATGCGTGCATATGTAAGTATTTTATTGTCTCTGTGCACTTTTATGTACTTGTAATTGTAGTGAGTGCGTTTACAAAAAGTCTGTAGTCTGAATGCACTTGAGCGTGTTTGTATGTCTGTGAGTGCTGCAGTGAAATGAAAAAGGAGTGACATCGTATCGTTGTGGAATGCATGTTTTTTGTTACATATTTTGTTTTTAGTCCTTAGTTACTCAACACACATCGTCCTTGCATGGCAACTCGCGTATGTATGTAGATATTGTAATATGGGTGTCCTTGTTACTGGAGCATGTCTGTTGAAAACTGCTCGTAGAGTTCCTAGAGTGGCAGGGTTTTTTACTTTATTATAAAAATTCTTTATATTTTTCGCTTTAATACCATTGTGCCGCTATTTAAAACTTCAAGTATAATATAAATCGAAATTTTTGAAGCTTAGATGGCTAGCACCGCATACCTGGCGTAAGAATCTGGAGCTTTTTTTCATAAAAGTGTGCTTGAAGAAGCTAGCAGCTTAATACCATAGAATCCAGAAGACTGTATGAAGAAATTTTGGAATATTAAAGACTTTGTTTAAAGGTTGGATGTTCTCGAAGATACGGCCGTAATCAGGACAACTAGGATTAGTAGTTTCGCAGAGTGACTTCATAAGTCCTCAATGGCACTGTTTCTAAAGATTTTCTACATACAAGACATGGTTTCTGAACCCCGTGGGGAATCCAAGAATCGTTTTAAGAGCATATGGACCTCCAAAACCAAATCGAAGCTATTTATAACGTTCATGTAACAAACACGAGTTCGAATACAAAATCGACAGTTAAAACCATGATACAAAAAATACAAGATAGTTTCATTTAAAATTTTTTTGATTAAAAAGCAGACTATTGACATTCCCCCAAATGTCAACATTTGGCATAGCGTTGCCACATCTGAAATTTGTAGGAGAGGGTAATTTCAAATCATATATTGGATATTATTTATGAAATGGTGGATTGCATAAATGCTGAATGAAGAGGCATATAACACAAAAGCTTAGCAATGAAAATGCTTTGTTTTAAAAATTAATTCAAATATTTTGTCTAAACTCATTGATAAGATAGCCAAAGAAAAAGAAAAAGGTTAAGAAATAAAATACTTTTGTTGACATTTCTCCATTTTATATATTTTAAGAAAAGTTTCAAAGTTTTTTTAATTTTATTTATTTTAGACAACGTATTTCTTCAAAAAAAAAACTTTTTTAACAAGCATATATATTACATTAAAAATTTGATATATAAATAGTAAATTTTTTATTTAAAATCATTTTTAAAATTAATTAAAACTAAATCTTTAGTTATTGGCTATGTGGTAATTTTTTTAATTTTTTTGTTGACCCTGCCAATTTTGTTTTGTTTTATTTTATTATTAAGATACCTAATCCGAAAAAATGTCCTACCTAAATAAATCCGCTTTTGAATTTTTTGATCTAAACCAATGCTCGTGTTTAGCAACAAATTTTGGATTAATTTGGGTCTGTTGTTAATAGCTAAATTTTCGTTATTTTTTATTTTTATTTTTTCGATCAAGAAAAACCGTTAAATTTTGAGTTTATTTTTTTCTGTCAAATTTAATTTTTATTTTGTGATTTTTATTTTTTCGATCATTTTTACCCGTTATGATGGAAACATCTGAAAATAACGGTTATGGTGTCATCGAAAAAAATAAAAATCTCAAATAAACAGTAAAAAATTTACCGAAAAAATAAAAATCCAAAAATTACAATCATTCTTGATCAAAAAAATAAAAATCACAAAATAACGATTACATTTGATCATTAAAATATAAATCCAACTTTAACGGCTAAATTGTGATTTTTATTATAAATATCATAACCGTTGGGTCCCTGGTTTGTACAATATACGTTCTTTTGTTTAAATTAAAATATATTTTGCTATTCTAAATATATTGGAGACGTTGTGAAACAAAATTGATGATATATTCTTAGTATGTACCATAACTACAAATATCAACTCATTAGCTTCAAATATTTAGAAAGTGCGCATTAGCTTTCATTTCTTTCAAAAACGAAAAACCATTTACTGGTTCCAAATTTCGATTCTAAGACCAAAATGTTTTTAAATAAACAAACAATTAATAATAAAATTTGAAGGATTTTAGATATTGGGTATGGTAGCACGAAATGTCACAATCTACTTAATTGTCAGGTGGTTAATATGGCGACGAAAAAGTGACAATGAAACTACCTTGTTTTTTGTATCATGGTTAAAACTATACATACATATCAGAGATGGAATTTTAAAATTTTAAATTAGGCCAAAATCGGGTAAAAAATGGGCCGAAATACAGGTGAAAGGGTCGAGATTTTATCATTTATATTTCAAAGCAGCAAAAATTAAAATTGTATTTGCAAAACCGCATTTTGACTTGCTCTCTGCAAACTTTTGCTTTTGTCTTATCTGAAACAGCTTCCAAAAATGTCTTATTGAAAAGCCCTGCCCGAAAGCGTTCTCCACTTTGCCGACGGGATAGAAGTGTTCAGAAGTTCATACGTACAACGAAATCTAGAACAATTAGTATACGAGTACAGTCGAAATTACAAATTCGTTAAAGCTCTACCCCTCACACGGTATCACTTCCATATAAATTAAAAGTATGTTTGCAATTTACTTTGCCCAATCCACCAGAAGCGAAATCCCGCTGTTTGCGTTAATTACCGCGGAATAAGTGTTCTTGGCATTGAGTATAAGGTCTTATCGACGATACTGTGTGAAAAACTGAAGCCCTTCATGAACCAACTTATTGGACCTCGTCAGTGTGTCTTCAGACCTAGAAAATCCACCATCGACCAGATTTACCCGTAAACTAACTTGGTATCCGGGTATTTCGTTATATCCAAGTACACTGGTAATGCCGATATACCCGGCTCAAATCATCAGCCCACCTCATAAAAAAGTGAGGAAAATTTTAATAGACGTTCGTTAATTTTCATAAAAACAAAACGTTTTGTAAAATAGTTTAATTATTTCCTTTAATCAATCAACATGTATGAGCTTTTATGCACTCGCTGTACTGCCACCTTAATTTGCTGTCTTTAGTGTAAACCACAGTAACCACACTATAGTGTTTTTTTGTTGGCGAGCAAGCATTGAGTTTCACATCATTTACTATCAAGTGCATTTGCTTCTTTATTGCATTTCTTATACTGTATAGTGGCGTACAATCGAAGTAAACCCATTTGCGCACACCTCTGATGTACAGAGTTACCGGGAAAGTCGTCCTAGATACTTAACGACATTATTATTTATGTAATTTCTGATAAATTTGGTTACATGACATGATGTGCAAAACTTAAAAAGAAAATTTAATTTATTTAAGGAAGAGAATGAGAATTTGTATCAGAGATAGTGGCGGCCATATCGAGAACGAATTATAGTGAATAAGGAAGATTAAATTGTTAAGTTTTTTGTTTTAGTCTTATGAAATTTTACCCTCCACTTGTTAAGCCCACAATCCGCCTACGGGTTACTTCTTTTATTTAAGTATTATAACTTTTTGAATAGCTAAAAAGAGATGATAGTTTTTTAAATAATTTGCAGAATAATTTCCGTACAAAAATAATTTTTCTTAATGATTTTAAGTGGGAAACACTTAATGAAAAATCATATATGCAAAACTTTATCAAGCAGCCGTTTTTAACTGTCAGGGCCTGTTTCAAGTTTTGTTGATGATTTATATTAATTGACATACTCTTCAACTAAAAACAGAAAAAAATCTGAACCTTGAACTAAAATTTAAAAAAGTGGATATACAAGCAAAAAAATTTTTTTTTTACACGACCTTCCCGTTAGCCTGGTATAAGCATCATCATCAGTAAATAAATTGATATTTATTCGATTATAATATCAATAACAAATAGCAATATCGATTCATAATAGAAAGAAGGTAATAATCGATACCAATTTTTATCGATATCAATAAATAAACCGATAACCAAGTATGTCGATAACAGTACGGATAACGAAAACTTGTTCGAATATCATTGAAGATTAGATTTAATTTTTATTCAGTTTAAACACTACAACATTTTTTTTCGAAAAGCAAGAAGTAGGTAGATGTGATATTCTGCTATGCACTCTAGTTGCAGATACATATATACATACTTATGTTCATATAAAAATAAAGCATTTTCGTTCAGAGAACCACAGACTCTAAAGAATCCCACAGCTTTGATCATAGCAAACGCTAATACCCATCTACAAAAATACACCACCATCGACCGCATGTGAGGATAGCACACTTACATACATATACGTGTATGTATGCATGTTTTTATGCAGCTGCCCATCCAAGCGTTACTTCGCATACATATTTAGATACTCATACGAAGCTATTTGTTTAAGTATAAAAGTAGAAGTGCCGTTTGGCTTATTAGTTGGTCAACGCTCTATTTTGGGGTTACTCGGGCGTATGAGTAACATTGCTGCAGGCTATAACTTTACCAGACACTTGATTGCCGTTTCCAATCAATACATTATAACAAACATACTTACATATATGTATGGATTTTTTTAGCTTTATGGCAAAATATGTACATATATAAAATCATAGTAATTAGAGCGGAAGTGTCAATACTCTTCAGTGTGCACACATGGGTAGCCAAAGTACCTACAAACATACATATCTGTCTACATAAGTATTTATGTAGTCATTGAAAGCGTGTACAAAGCAACTAAGCAACGAGTGTATTCGTGTTTCTATTAGTGGTTTCACCACTTGAAATTCTTGTTTTGTGTGTGTCACGTGAAGTGTGTGTTCATTCACACCAGCACGCTTGACTAGCACATACATACATGCATACTTGTCTTCATTCAAGTGCATAAAGAGTTTGTTTGAATGTTGCACAGGTATGGGAGGCGCTTTCCTGCACGTGTGACGTCGGCTTTGTGTCTTTGCCCATTTGTTCATTTAATTCAATTTAGCGATACACAGGAATAAAATGATGTGTTTGAAGCTGTTAAAAAGACTAATGTGAATGAGCTCAGCATACATATACGTATGAATTTACTTGAAAAAAAAATCTATCCCTTCGGGCAACAAATCAACGTTCAGCCCACTGTAAATCCACTACTTTACAGCTACCTGTCATTCATAATTCAATTATTTTATCTAACCCGACTGGCCGATGTAGATGAGTAGAAATCGAATAAACTCGGGAATGCAGGGTCTATCCACTTATGGGCATTAGGGTGGGTCAAATTGTCCGGATGAAAATGTTTCGACAAATCGTGTAGTATTTTCGGATTCTATAGATAGTTCTAAGAGAAAGTTAAGAAGAAACCATGTTTAGGAAATGAGTTTCTAGCCTGCGCATTCTTAAATGAAAAATTTACTTTTCATAAAATTTATTTATTTCTTATTCTATGCTACTTAGTTCTACAATGTGTCCACCTTTTGTTACACTATTGCATATAATATTTTCATTTAATGGCGCATCACAAAATGGCGGATTACATATTTTTTCACAACCCTCTCAGTATGGATATCGGATAAAACGGCTTGACTAGTTAAATATAGTACACTATGAAAAATTGCAAATCAAAGATGGCCGCCACCGCAAAATGACGGATTAAATTTTTTGGAATCCCCTCAATATGAGTAAAAAATGACGGAGCTTGACAAGTAGAGCACAGTGGATTGTAGAAAACAAATTCCTTGTCCAAAATGGCGTCCCAAACGAAATGGCGGATCATAGAGATTAAACATTCAATACATTCAAACTAAGTAGACGAATTTAGGTTGACAAAGTCTTTGTTTTGATTAGATACCTAGATATCTAAGCTCTATGGCCTGCCATTTCGTTTTCTTAAATGCACGGTGCTCTACTTGTCAAGCTCTTTTATTTTTATGTCTCTATTACACTAGTTTACACGAAAAATTAACCTTTGTAAAAAAGTATTTTCTAGGCTTACTTTGGGTCGCTGAATATAAAAACAACCCCCATTTTTTTTCAAAGAAGCGCTTTCGAGATTTTTTCGAAAAACGTGTTTTTTGGTACCTTTCGCAGTTATTAGTCAATATCTTTTGAAAAAATTATCCAATCGACGCAGGCAACCCACCGTTAGATCGATATTTATGCGCCCTTTGCAAAAATATATAAGTTGTGTAGATTTAAAGAAAAATTAGTACTGAAATTTTCTATCACTTTTGAAAATTACACATTTTTAGATGCTTATTTTTAATAACAAAAATTTTGTTCAATTTTTTTTTTTCAAATTTGTGTAAAATATAAATTATTGCAGTAAATTTTGAGCTCAAGATCATCCAAATCGGATAAGAAATGTAGATTTTATGGAGCACTGAGTAAAAATTCTAACTTTGTATTTTTGACAAAATCACACTTTTGGTCGGAAATTGAATTTTTTGTATTTTTATACCCGAGCGCACTGTGTGCATAAGGGTATTATAACTTTGTTCACATAACGGTTGTTTGTAACAGCCTAAAGGAATCGAGAACGATATAGACGTATATATACCAAAATGCTCAGAATGAAAAGAGAAATCGATTAAGCCATGTCTGTCTGTCCGTCCGTCCGTCCGCACGATAACTCGAGTAAGAATTGAGATATCTCAACGAAACTTGGCGCGCATACTTTTATTGGGATAAGGACGGGCGGTATTGAAAATTGGCGAAATCGGACGATAACCACGCCCACCTCCCATATAACGGTAATTTTCAGAAATACAAAAACTGCGATATTTTAGTAACTACTGAAGCTTATTGACTCAAAATTGAAATATATAATAATATATTAACGAGTAATAAGAATATTATACACTTTGGAAAAAGGGGCGCAGCCACGCCCACTTATGGGTTAACATTTATATCTCGGTAGCCGCTGTACCGATTTCTACCAAACTTGACACAAGGATTCATGTTGGTCGCACAATAACAACGC
Source organism: Rhagoletis cerasi (assembly GCA_029783565.1). Lineage (NCBI taxonomy): Eukaryota > Metazoa > Arthropoda > Insecta > Diptera > Tephritidae > Rhagoletis > Rhagoletis cerasi. The sequence continues at coordinate 18,351 of JAPVRG010283440.1, forward strand.
CCACCTCCCATATAACAGTAATTTGCAGAATTACAAAAACTGCGATAAATCGGTAAGTACTGAAGATAATTTACTCAAAATTTATGCTTGCAATAATTCCTTAGCAAGAAGTACGAGTATGACAAATTTTTAGAAAATGGGCGTGTCACCGCCCACTTATGATTACATGTGGTTGAAATCGGGCTAAACGTACGCCCACTTTATATAACGGTAAGTTTCAGAAACATGAAAACTTCGATATTTCGTAATTTAGAAACGGCAGTTTACTCAAAGTTGGTACTCACAACAATCTCGTAACAAGAATCAAGATTTTTATGGACTTAGGAAAAAGGGGCGTGACACCTCCCACTCATGACTACTTCAGTTTATATCGGTAACCGCTTTACCGATATCTACCAAGCACAGCTAAATTATCGATGATGTTTGAAGCACCCCTGTTTACCACGTAACGTTAGGTTTCAGTATCGTGAAAAAAACGATGCTTCATACGTGCGCCGGGTATTTAATGTTCGGTTTTAGCCGAACTTAGACTTCTTTACTTGTTTTATCTTTATTTTGATCTTTAGGTTTATCTTTATATTTATCTTTTCATCTTTATCTGTATCTTTATCTTTATCTTTACCGTTACCTTTATCCTAATCTTTATCTTCATCCTTTTCAGCATCTACATATTCACACCCTCCTTTGCCATTATATTAAATATTTTAATTTACCTTATTCTTTGTACTTATCTTTACGAATCTTTATTCTCATTTTTATCGTTTCCTTTATTCCTTTCTTCATCTATTTATTCAACTTTACCTTCTTCGTTGCATTAATTTCAATCTAAATTGTGCTTACACCGCTGCTTCGCATTTCACTATCAATGTTAAAGCATACATTTAGGAAGCATTTCCGCCCCAACCATGTACATGTATTGCATTGATATTGGTGTGACTTTTGAACTGATTTTGTCGCTCTATTTTAAACTAATTTGAAATTTAAAAAATTGTTTGTACATCAGCATAAAAAATACCTTTCTAATAATGTAGAATTGTTTATACCTTAAAAGTATTATTTAGCCGTATAAGGGGTGTAAAGGAAACATGATTGCCTATTTATATATAAGATATTACTGGTTTATTTTACTTTGGTATTGGACTTTTGTATTGGAAATATATTTCTTACTTTATTGCTTAATAGGGGGGAAAAAACAATCTTCTTTCAATTTAAAAGAATGGCACCTTATTTGGAAATTTTTATCCAAAATATGGCATCTCATATCTAAGAATGATTGGCAACTTCTGCAGTAATCTTGCGGGAGTCATCCTATCGGGCAGTGTACGGTGAGAACCGCAGATGATGTGGATTTTTAGATTAAGAAGTGTGGTCGTGCGATGGCCATTCGTATTAAGATATGCATTAAGCAAGTTTGCGCTCAAATAAATTCTGAGTGAGAGTAAGTTAAAGATCTATAATTTCAGTTGCTCTTACGTACCTCTAAATTATTTTAGTTCATCTAAAGCGTGGGGCCAATATAATGGAACATTTTTTCCCATACAACAAAGGGCCACTCTAATGTACATGTGCATACTTATGTGGCTGCCCAGTTGCTTAATGCATACAAAATGTATTCATATATATCTCCATTTACATATAGTACTTATTATTTTCGAACATTTTACTGCAAGTACGTTTGTTTGTATGCATGTGCGCATTCGAATGCCCACAGTCCCTTGCTAAATCAGAGTTGGCGTACTCGTTAAACCAGATATTCGCTACAATTTAACTCAAAAAAGCAATTATATGAAAAACTCATTTAAAAGGCTGTTTAAAAATTAATTTTTGGTTGCTGGCTATTCGCTAATTTCCATATGATTGCACTACCAAATGCATTGAAAAATTTAAACAAACAAAATCATACCAACTATACATAATTAAATATGCACTGACAATAGAAATTAGGCCAATCAGTTTGGACTTT
>JAPVRG010283450.1:15082-25641 GCA_029783565.1 Rhagoletis cerasi
TACCACATTTCACGTAAAATTAAGGAGAAATTCCACCAAAATTCTTACAAAATTTGATATGTTTTAAAATGAGGATTGCTAATTTGAACATTGTGGAAAACTATGTGCTGAAAATAAAATCAAAATTATTTTTTTTTACGAAATACATTTAACTTTATAACATAAAATTATATTAGAGAAGCAATAGCTAAATTTAATAATAGATTTTATTCTATTATTTCACAGGGCATTAACAAAAACATTTTCGAATGCATAAAGTGAATTTCAAATGGTCTTACAATTTTTAAGCTATAAAAACAAATAATTTTTGAAAAATCTGTTGAATTAATTACATACAGTGTTTTAGATGGAATTAAATTCTTTGCTGACACAAATTTCTGAATGTAAGTAAATGTCATTATCGATAACATAATTTTTTTTTGTTTTTCCGAATGTAAGAAGGCCATTTTCATTCAATTCTTGCTTATAAAAATATTCATATACCGAAGATTAAAATAAAAATCAATCTACCAAGAAAATATTTTTTTTTAATATACGTAGTATTATTGTGTATACATTACCAATGACGAATTATATAAAAATATCGGGAAATGTTCCAAAACATTAGATTCAGTTGCGATAATCTTTTGTCTTGCTTTTAACGTTTCGCGCAATTTCTGTTGCACCAGTTGCAGGTCGTCTACAACAATGCAGTTTTGAAAAAAGCGAAGATCTTCTATAGAAATTACCGCTTCATCATCGCTTTCCTTGTCGACCTCAGATAGTTTACGTTTTTTTTGTTTCCCCCGCTGTCGAGTTTCGTAAGCTTTTTATATATGTTTTTCAACTTTGCATCTAAATAGCCGGAATTGTCCTCTGGATTGTAGAACAAATCCTGAAATTATTTTTGAGTTTCGTTAAGATCGGTTGGTATGTAAATGTATTGAACACAGTATTGAGAGTTCAAAATGCATACTTACAATTCCCCCAAATTTGCTATTAGCAATCTTAAAAGCTGTAAAAATACATATTATTGATTCAGCTAGTGCAATTTTTTCCCCACGCTTCGGGTGGTTTCCACAATGTTGGCGTAAAAAGTCAGAGGACTCGCGCACTAACGAGCGACGGGAATTATCACTTGAAGTGTTTTTTTATATTCCTCAAGAATGCAAGAGAAATCTTCGCTTTTTATGTAGTTTTCCAGCGCCTGTTAAAATTTATTCATTACAACAAGTCTTCCACTTGCAGTGTGCGACACTAAACTTGTGATTTAAGCTTGACACCACTGATGATTGGGATGATTGTTCCTTTGTAGAATTTTCATTTATTTCCACCAAAAAACAGCTACAGCCTTTATATTGATAAAGAATTTCCTGGAAATAATTATTGATCTTTATTTGTTCCACAACTGAAAAGAAATACAATTAACTTTCATGAAACTTGAGTAATTATTTCGATTACTTACTGGATATAATTATTTCATTCGTCGAGAATTCCTCATGTTCAGGATTTATTATTTTTATTAAATGCACTTCCTCGTGGTATTTAACTTTCAGAGACATTATGACGCTTCCTCAAAAGTGGCACACGTGATACTGATTGAGAGTGAGAAAACTTCTTAGTACTTTTCTGGTTTTGTTTTAAAACCAAAAATACTAAAGTTGGGAGTACATTAAATATAATTGAGAGTAAGAAATTTTCTTAACACTTTTTTGGTTTTGTTTTTAAAGCAAAAATACTAAAGTTGAGAGTACATTAAATATAACTGGGAGTGAGAGAACATCTTAATACTTTTTTGGTTTTGTTTTTAAACCAAAAATACCTAAAACATTAAAAAGCATTTTAATGCTTTTTGTGCCTAAAATTAAAACTAAAAAGAATCAATATTTTGGAAACAAAGCTTTCATTTATTTAATTTATTTAAATAATTTGCAAGGATTTAACGAAATTGCAAGAATATTTCATAGCTTAAAAATAAAACTTTTTGGGATTTAAAATCAAATTTAATTCCAAATATGTTTAAATTAAATTCTAACTGGAATTAAAATTAAAATATCATTTTTTACTGTGTAGCAAACAATATAATTTTGAATTTGCGTGCTATAGATATGACCGACACTGTATACAAGCAGAAGAACCTGCATATTTTTTCTACTATGAATACCACTAGGATATTCTATTTCGAATGAACTATTTATTTTATGTTGAATAAAAGTATAAACAGAATCAAATCGCCAAGCGAACTTCGTCGGAAGAAAGTTCGCTGTCAAAATTAAAACACACTGTAGTATATGCGATTGCACACAATCCAAGCGACGACGAAGTTCGTTCGGCGAGAATAGATTTATTTTTAGTTTTTCTGCTGCTGCTTGTCGACAAAATCAGCTATTAGTGATGAAATGGTTTTATATAATATACATATAAACGATGTACTTTTTTTTCATAAATAAGTGAATATATTCTTGAATGATTGTTTTGTAATGTTATTTAATTATTGAAAAACATTTTATAATGAAGTTTTTTTAAGGCATCGGTATCAGCCGATTCTTTGCCCGCCGGCCGATTATTCGGTATCGGCGTCGGCCAAAAATTGGGAATCGGTCGGACTCTATGAGGAAGTAACTTTAAAATAAAAAAATAAAAAATAAAAGTCAATTCTAGGAAAATCCGTAGTAACAATAAAAAAGGCTTATGAAACATATTCACCGAGAGAAGATACCCCCAATCAAGGAAGCTTTCAAAAGACCGTAAAACGCCAGATTATCCTTAAGTTAGATTAACACAACTGACACATTTTAAAAACTCGTCAACATTTTTTAAATAAGAATCTTAACAATTATTTACATGATTACAAATTCTGTTTCAAAAAACCCTTCAGTATGCGTCAGTGTTTTCTATCCTATCTTTTAAGTTGGACTAAATGACACCTGTGTGCGAAATTTCGTGATTATATTATATATATATATTTATTTTTATAATATAAATGCGAAAGTGATATTTTTTTATTTGTTACGCTTTCACGCTTTAACTACTCAACCGATAATCACGAAAATTCGCACACTGGTGTCATTTAGTTCAACTTAAAAAATAGGATACCATTTATCTCGATTAGACAAAGGGGCGTGGTACCTCCTATACAAAGGGAATTTTTCATACTACATATCTCTGGAAGAGTTTGTGCTAGGGTACTGGAACTTGGCATGGAGATATCTGAAGACAATCACATACTCATGGAGAAAAATTGACGTTATTGGAAAAGGGGGCGTGGCACCCCCCATACAAACTGAATTTTTCATACTGCATACCTCTGGAAGTATTTGTGCTAGAGTATTAGAACTTAGAGAAAAATGGGCGTTATTAGGGAGGGGGGTGGCACCTCCCATACTAGCGGAATTTTTCATACAGCATATCTCTGGAAATATTTGTGCTAGAGTACTAGAACTTAGTATGGAGATATATGAAACATATCAATATCTACATATATATACATATATACATATATATAAAACATATCAACATACAATTGAAGGTTACTTTATTTTTTTGCACCTCAAAAGCGTACGAATGTCGCACTTTTGGCCATGGAAATATGTGAATAATATAGCCCACAAAATTTTGAAATATGAATTGCCTATTTTGCATCACAAGAATACCAAAAAAAAGTTTAAAAGAATTAAAATAATTAAATTATTATTGAAATGCCCCCGGGCAACGCCGGGTATTGAAGCTAGTTTTTTATATTTCATCAGAATGTTTTATACTACTTTACATGAAGGAAGCTAATATTCGCATATAATATTAATACTAACCGTGATTCTATTTATCATGAACTCAAAATAACGGATTTAATCGTGACTGCATTTCCTTACGTTACGTGAAAATTGCGTTACTTGTTCTTGTTCTTCCTTCATCACTTTATTCGGTGCAAAACACAGGTGGCGCGCCGCTGTATTCCTCTTTCCATCATTCTATCGTAATTCGTAAATAATTACGAAACTACTATAAAGGCAAGTCGCTCAAAATCTATTTGCTTCTGCTTGCGTGTTTGGATCGACACAAATGTAGACCGTGGGAAAAGTGTGTAATCAGCGGAGCGCGAACGGTAGCGTATATGTTTAAGGTTTGGTCGAAATGTGGTAGTGCTAAAAATACACTTCTCCCGTTTAACAAGATATTGTGCTCGTAAGCAATTGTGATAAGCCCCAGCACACCTATTATATAATAGAAAATTAAATACTATTTACACACAAATAAATGTCGCACGCCCTGCCCGCGAATGCACCACCCACAAAACTTCATCAAGAAACTGCCAAGAAATATCTGCCTACGCCTACTAACCAACAATCTCAGCAGCAATTGCCAACATGTACTTGGGCACTGGAATACCCAGAAGTGCAGAAAGCCTGTTTTTTGGCACGCGTATGTGAGGAGAGACCTCCGCGACACTGTCAGCTGCGCAATGTATCGGTTATCCTGCAAGAGGGGCCCACCTGTGGGCTCACTGCACTGAGCATGCTTCTGGGTGGGACACCTACAGCACGCGAACTCTTGCAGGTGGCAAGGGAGCACCAATTTACAAACAATGGCGAAATGTTTAGTGCACAAAATTTATTTCAACTTATTTGTGATACTCTTAAATCGGCAAATATCACGGCGGCCTACGCGATAAATACATCAAAAGAAACCACGAATGATATGTCGACAGCGAAAGCGACTGCCAAGGAATGCAAGAATGCGTTGGCGGCGGCGGCGGAATGCGAATTGCATCAAGGTTTACTCGACTGTGCCAAGGTCAGAGCAGCATTAGAAGCAGGCGCTTGTATTTTTGTTCCGTATCCTTTACAAAAAGTTTTTAATTGCTGCGTTTGTAAACCGCAAAAGCAGTTGTAACATTTTCAAACGTATAGTAAACGCTAATCCTTATTTAATTATCTCGAAAATTGGTCAATTTCATTTCTCGTTCGAGATTTGTTTACATATCTTCTAGTTTTTTTTTTGCTTAAATGCAAAAGCATCTGCTTTTGCAACTTTACCGAACAGCTGATTTGCGTTTGGCGTCCTTTTGACATTTGGTAAACGTCTGAATGACATTTGCGCGTCTTTTGAGCTTGTTTTATCTTTATACCAAAACTCTCAGCAGGAATTGTTAAATACTAGTTATTTATTTATTTTCCTAAAGAAAGTTAATTTTTACAAAATGGCAACCGAAGAAGAACAAGTAAGTATTTGAACAGATTTCGGTAAACTCCATTAACTAACCTCATTTTTTGCCGACTAGATACAAGTGCTGCCGGTGAAGGAACCGCTGGACCTGATCCGGCTCAGTCTGGACGAAAAGGTTTACGTAAAGATGCGGAATGAACGGGAACTACGAGGGCGTCTGCATGTAAGTAAAAAATTAACAATACTTATCTTATATCTTTTCGACCAAAACATTGCTCACTTCGCTAAAACTCTAAAAAAAAGGGGCAATGAAAAGGTATTTATTGTAGAAACGAATCCGCCATTAAATCAGGCGTCTAGGAAGAAAATATTAAACTACCAAGAAGTAAACCCTTCCGAACCAGGCTTTATTTAGATCGACACTATTTTCGAAAATTGCCAAAAGCAATCTTGCCGGAAACTAAATAAAATCCCAGTGCTTTCCATCAATACATTCTAATAGTTTAATTGTGCTCTGAAGTGTACTGAGCTTTCAAAGTTCTCTTTTTGCCTTCCAAAAATAACCCGTTTCTCCAAACTCTTCCCGTAAACACACTACTACACTAATCTGCTCTCTGCACCGCAATTGTCAAAAGAGTACAGAACTGTAACATGGTCCTCAAGTTGCTAGCCGGCAGCACCTGGGGAAAAGACAAAGAAACGTTGTTGGCAACATACAAGACAATTGGCCGGCCAGTTCAAACCTATGCAACGCCCGTGTGGTCGCCTGGGACTAGCAGGACGCAGTGGATGCAGCTGCAGACATTCCAAAATACCGCGCTCTGGACTGCCGCGAGTTGCCTTTTGATGTCGCCGCAGTACCAACTACACAGCGAGGCCCAAATGCACACAGTTAAGGAGCATAACTTAATGCTTTGCAAGCAGTTCCTAGTAGGGTGTAACCGACGTGGACACGAACAGACACCTGCTTGCTGCACAGCCCTCGCCTAGGCACGTCAGAAATTACCTTTACGAACTGACGCACGAAATCCAGAGGTTCATAAAACAATCTCTTGACCCAACAACATACCGATAGGCCATAAACGGCATTCACAGGAAGTCGGTCTTAACTTATAATGACTGCAGACCTGTGAATGCCGTTTTGGGTCACAACCACCGGACGTAGACGAAACCGAACTTTGTCTGCCTCGAGAGACACGCTCTACGCTAGCACAAATGCGCTCTGGATACTGCTGTAGGTTGAACTCATACCTGAACAGATTGAACTCAGATGTACCCAATTCGTGTCCGGCATGCGGAGTGTCGCCACATGACTGGACGCACCTCTTCGCTTGCCCCCTAAATCCCACTCAAGTAACGCTCTCTCCCTCTGGTCCAACCCAGTCGGAGTGGCACACACCTTGGTTCTCCCGTTAGTTGAGCATGAAGACAACGACTGAGAGACAAGTCGATCTAGGCAGGGCTAAGTAAGCCGCTACAACAACAACTGTCTTGTGACAAATTTGCGGTCACGTAATAATAATATTTACCTATTAGTACATACATACCTGCCCCGATATAGACATATATATTACAATATCAGGGCCCTTTTCTGTACTTAAATGCAGCATACATACATACATATGTCATTCACGATATAAACTTAATTTACAGGCGTTTGATCAGCATCTGAATATGGTGCTTGGCGATGCTGAGGAAACTGTAACCACTGTAGAAATAGATGAGGAAACATATGAAGAAGTGTATAAGACAACCAAACGTACGATCCCAATGCTATTTGTGCGTGGAGATGGCGTCATTTTGGTATCGCCACCTATGAGAGTGGGCTAAAAAATACATATTTAATATTTGGAGCAAATAAAGTAGTAATTAAAAAAAAATGATGTTGATATAAATAAATACTTGCGTGCTAAAAATCACAAAAAAAATTTGATGTTTGTTTCCTGTGCTTGTTACTAAAATCATGATATAATTATAGTTTTCCTTAACATACTTCAATAATTTGCTACTTGGGAAATAGTTATGATCCTGACTACAACCATTCGCCTTGTCTCAGATATGGACACAAAGCACATTGGGCGCTAATTATTGGCTATTTAATAACCGATACAAAGGAGGTATGTATGTAGAATATATAATTATCATCAATGTAAAAGCACAAGTTGAAAAAAAAGATTTTCCGAAAAAAATTTGTATTCGTGCCTTTTGCGTAACAACCACGGTACCTACATATGAATCGGTTAATTACAGAGCTCCTTTAAACGAACCGAGCTGCATCAAAATTGTCATATCGAAAATATTCTGACTTATTCCCTTTGGTAATTAACTGATTCATATATGTACATATTTTTATTAATTTTATTTTTATCAATGGAACTTATCTTTTGCACTTCAATATTTCAGTTTTATGTGTTGGCGCGTCATGGAAAAGCTAGAAATATCGCCGTATGGTCGTTGGCTGCTCTCAGCGACAGTAATGCTAATCTCATAGAGTTCGAACAGCCGAAAGGTTATCCTGATTGTGATTTTCTGCTACCACCTGGTGGTATCGGAGGCGATTTAGGTTTAAGAGAACGTGCCATAATTGTGAACAAGTTGCCGCAAGAAAATGTATATACGTTACAATATAACTAATATTAAAGTACAGCCATATTTTCGGTAACATGCGTTATACCCTATCATTAATATATGTAGATACATTCAAATTTATTCTCTTGTAAAGAATTTAGCGAAAATAAAACAGTGAATTTATTGTAAAAGAGGGCAATGAAAAGGTATTCCTTGTAGAAAAAAAAACCACCATCATCTATGTACATATGTTTGCAGGGCCACCAAGAGAAAATCTAGGCCCGGTACTAAATATGTGTTTTGTAATTTTTTTTTTTTAATGTTTTTTTTTCATAAACTGACAAATTTGCAGAAAAATACTTTTAGACGAAAGAGATTTTTATTTTAATAACTTCTCGAAAACATAAAAACTAGGAAATGATTAAAACTGCTTAAACAATTACACAGTAAGGAGGCGAAAATATCACAGCTAAACGGCCAAACACCTAAACTTAATTTTGGCCTCTAGATTACGATACCGTTTTCAGTATCACGTCAAAATTTTGAGATATTTAGATTGGAATTTTATGAAAAAAATTCAAACTTTGACAATTTGAAAATTTAAAAAATAACAGGTTTTCTATCAATTTTATTCATTTGCCTATTCCACAAAACGCTGCGCTCAACCCCTTTTTTTTAGGTATGGCTGTAAGTTTACGTGTTTGGCCCTTTAGTTGTGAAATTTCAAAACTTTAAAATTTACCTAAAGTGTTGTTAGACATTTATTTTTAATGTTTTTTATATGGAAATATTTATTTATATAACTCAAAAACACAAAATATTTTTAACACGCTTTTATTATCTTAATTTTAAATATGATTTTATTAATTCCTCCTGTATGTATGTATCTATGGCACTTCTTAGATTGACTAAACTACAACAGCCACAGAGTTAAAATATATATCAAATGAAAGAGCTTGATGATTACTAGGGCAACCAAAAATATGCTTTAAAAAATTCAAATATGCCACAAAAAAGGCAAAATATGCCAATAAAACATGCCCCTAAAATCAAAAACATGCAATAAAAATTAAAAATAATGCACTAAAAACCATAAACTGTAAAAAAAATTTACTCACAAAAGTACAAATTACATACATCGTATAAATCAATAAGAATATATCTTTGTTTGAAATACTCGTAGCATGTTTAAGTAAAATATTGCATTTATGTATGTACATTAGAGCGCCTCGCCTCACAGGCCGTACACCCCCTCTTATGAAGTGTTTAAAAAAATTGAATTAAATTAAAAAAAAAAAATTGGACAACCCTAGTAGTCGCCAAATTACATTTTTCTCTTTTAAAGTGTGATACACCAATGTTTTTGTCTCGATGAGCGGGGTTTTTTTACGGAAGTTTATTGACCTCATGTGCTCCTTTAAAAAAAGTTGATTTTTGACGGTCTTTAATTTAGGGTGGTAAAATGTGAAGATATGAAGAAAAATGTAATTGGGCGACATCATATGAGGGGGTGTACGGCGACCTTTTTTTTGCCGGTAAGGCGAGACGCTCTAATGCGCACATACATATGTACGTATGCACATCCGAATACTCTTTCATTTTAATCTTTATGTTAACACTCTTACCTTTTATTGAAAAAAGCAAAAGTTAGCAAAAAACAAAACGTTTTAATGAAATTTTATTCAAGTGCCGTTAAAAAGTGAGATTTGAATAGATGTCGTAATGCTTCGATAATTCTATCGAACAGTCGCTAAGGCGCCTGTCACACGTTCAATATTTATTGTGATATGAATCGCGATCCATCAATATCGCTTGCTACACCCTAAATAAATATTGTGATACAGAAATACTGTTAATGTATATTGAACGTGTGACAGGCGCCTAATGGCATGTTTGCATTTTTGCGCACTTATTCGGTATTTTTTCGAAAACTTAGCAGAAATAATCTGACATTCTCCAAAGATGTAAAATATGACAAAATATGCATTTATAACAAAAATATTCACTCATAACTAGAGAACGACCGAACTTCGGCTTCGGCTTCGGCCATGTGCGGCCACAAAAGTTCCTTTCGGTTTCGGTTCGGCTTCGGCAAAAAAAAAGCCGAACATTAATTATTGAATTATTACCACATGTACACACGCCATAACAAGTTTTTTATGTTATTTTTACAAGAATACTTATGTAAGTATGTTACTTTCTGAAATTTATGTGATTGAAACTAAAGTATGTAAATTTTTTGCTTTTTTATCAAAAATAATACTGCATTTTTAAAAAGTCATTGCTTGTTTATTACTTGGGCCCTTGAAAATGTTCGGTTCGGCTTCGGTTCGGCTTCGGCCGAAATTGGCCGAAGTTCGGTTCGGTTCGGTTCGGCCTTAAAAATCGAGGTTCGGTCGTTCTCTACTCATAACTAAAATATGCTAAAATATGCCCTAACAAATATAGCTCAAACACTTTGTTTTTTCTTGAAACGCCTTTATATTTTAGCCATTTGCCGGTTCGAAACGCCATATCTCAGCCAACGATTGAAAAACGCCCTATCTAAAAGTAAATTCAATACAAATTCATCTGATATAGGTTGTTCTTGAACATTTTGCTGAGATAGGGCGTTTTTCAATCGTTTTCTGAGATAAATCGTTTTCGAACCGGCAGTCGAGATGGGACGATCTTCCCCTCAGCAGTCGATATGTAATTCGTATTTACTTTTTAGTTCAAGTTGTAATAAAAGCGTGTTTTTAGTTTTTTAAACTATGATTTTTTTTAGGAGCTGCACAGATTTTCACGTAAGTAAACGATTTCAGAGGATAAATACCTACTATCTACACTTTGTTTAAAAATGACCCGTT
>JAPVRG010283456.1:4150-15668 GCA_029783565.1 Rhagoletis cerasi
CAAGTCGTTTTTCGAGAGTCGAATCGTATCGAAAATTTCCCGTCATTGCCTAAAATTTCCACTCGACTAGTGTATTAAAACGAAAAAACTTGGCAGCACTGTATAGTTTTCGACGAATTTCGTCGTTTACTTATTTCAGCACGATTGTAGACAATGCTAGTGTTGTCGAGTCGTGAAATTTTGTCTAATTTACGACTTACGCAATGAGGCTGTTTATGTGCTGAAAGAGTTTTGGAACTTCTAATTTTTTTAAACTGGAAATTTTTTGCAAACTTGATATTTTTTGCAAACTTGATATTTTTTTGCAAACTTGAAATTTTTTGCAAACTTGAAATTTTTTGCAAACTTGAAATTTTTTGCAAACTTGAAATTTTTTTCAAACTTTAATTTTTTTCAAACTTGTTTTCAATCTTCAAAATTACGTTTTCTTGTAACATCGAACTACTTCGAAATTCTTTCGGACTCTAATAGTTCAAAATTTGAGTGAGCTTAAAATTTTGTTTCGCACTTCATGTCCTGTCAGTAAAAAAGTTCCACAGCAAGTCTTTTTTAGTAAAGTTATCGTTTTTGAAATGCGCTGAATTCTTGTTTTCCCATTTTTTCCATAATTAATTTCCCCCTTCCATTTCAGGTCGTCGAGGATGGCTACGAATTCTTTGCGCGCCGCCAACTGGTCACACTCTTTTCGGCGCCAAACTACTGTGGAGAATTCGACAATGCAGGCGGCATGATGACTGTGGATGATACGCTAATGTGCTCGTTCCAGGTGAGTCAAAATATTTCTATGAATACAACTTCGAAGATCTATTGGTCTTTAAACTTCTTTCACAGATCCTCAAACCATCCGAAAAGAAAGCGAAATACTTGTACAGCGGCATGAATTCGTCGCGACCAACAACACCACAACGCAATGCACCGTTAATAGCATCGAATAAAAAGGGCAAATAATATATCCATCCACTTCCATTTCCTTAAAAATTAATTAATTACTATATTAAATTAAAATTCGAAAATATAAATGAGAATGCAAACAAGCAAAAAAACAAAAAATTTAACAACAAACAGCCAGAAAATAAAAAGAAAAAGCAAACGAAGCGCGCTAGCAGCAAGTAAGGACAAAATTACAAAAAAAAAAAAAAAATACAAAAAAATACAAAAATCTAAAAAAAAATTATAAAAAAACGAACGAGTATCAGCAATTACAGCAACAATAATACAAAAACAATACACAGATTACAGAAAAATGAAAGAAAATGTGCAACATATTTAAAGAGAAAGAAAACCAGAAATAAAGCAACAATTTGCAAACATTTATTAAATAAATACAAATACATAAACGCTAAGATTTTATTTAAACAAAATATCTTAGTTAAAAAATGCTTGAAAAATGCCCGCAGACAGACAGACACACCTGCAAAGGCCCGCAGACACGTATATATACATATGTACTGATTTTATTTTCTGTTTTCGTTATTATTTTTAGTAAAGCGTAAATAAACCGTTCAAAATTTATAAACTTTATATATAATTCATAATTCACAAAAAAATATATATATAAAATAAAACTCATGTGGTAAACTGTTGTTGTGTAAGAGCGTGAAGCGTGAAAAAAATCCATTGTACTATATGCTAAAATAAACAAAAAAGTTACAGATCTGTATTCAAATACACACAAACATAAATGCATATAAATTCTGTTATATAGATAGATTGAAGTGTCGGCTGCGTGGGTTGAGCTGCTGATGCCAGCGGAAAGAAGTTAAAATGTGGCGGGTGTGAAAAAGCGTTAGAAAAAAGGCTTGAGAAAAGAAAAACTGCTAACTGTCATTATTTCACATTTTTTTAAAAGTCTATTTCGACTGGAAGAAAGAAGGCCTTTAATAAATAAGACGAAAAGGTAATTAAATTAATGCGTTTATTAAAATTTTGTTTCTATATGCAGAACAAAAATATTTAACTTCGAATTTTCGAAAGTCGAAAAATCGAAATTTTTTAAGTTTTGAAAATATTCGAAATAAATAAGTAAATTAATGCATTTAAAAATTATCTATATTAACGCCTTTTATTTGTTCGAAAACATAAAAAATCACATTGTATTTAAAAAGTTGTTGATGATTTCAAAAATTTCATAGCAAAGCAGTTCTGTGTATTTACAATCTTTAGAAATAAAAAAAGTACTTTTCAAACGCAAGTGGAAGACATAAAAGTTCGAATTTCGAAATACATTTCACATTAATTTTGACAGTTCAAACTTTTGTGAATTTTGAGACATTACAGAATTGTCACGAATTTCAAAAGTTTTGTTTCAAAAATTAATATTTGCGAAAATTCAAAAACGAATCATAAATTTAATATAAAATCTTAAAAAAAAACCAGGCAATATCCTGTAAATCTTATGGCGCTTTCTTTTTACAAAAAAAAAAAGAAGAAAAATGTCACCAGAGTGCAACATTTTAAAGAAAGAGCACGCGATATGTCCCTGTGAAGATGCTGAGAAGAGAACACGTAAACATGACAGCCCTGGCGCAGGGCAGAATAAATGCGGCATTATTTCGAGGAAAGAAAACGCTATTAGTCAAAGATTCGAGAAATTAGAGACATTAAAAATTTTGCAACAAATTTCGAAATGTGTGAATTAAAGCTTTTGAAAATGTTTTAGAAATTTAAAAAATATTTACAATTCATAAAATTAACTGAACGGCATTAGAATTGCGTTTCAATAAAAATTTCGCACAAGCATGATTTTCGAAAGTGTAAAATAAATATACTACATTCGAATCGCGAAAGATAATGTAATTTATGAAATATTTGTAGTTGAGTTTTGTGTTCATGAAATATTTAAGCATTTTCGAATTTTCAAAGGCAATTCATAAAACCTGAGTTCAAATTTCATTAAAAATTTCTTTAGTTTCGCTAGAAGAATGGTCTTCGAAAGTCGACAAGTTTTGAGAATTTTATGCGGTGATAATTAACTTTTTGATTTATTTAAATTGTTTTTATTCTAATTTTTTTAGTTTTAATTGTTTTATTATAATGCTTTAATTTTAATTTTTTTTTAATTTTTTATATCAATTTATTTTTTAATTATGTTTCATTAATTTTTATTATTGTTATTTTTTACTTTTTTAATTTTTTAGTTTCTTTTAATTCCCAATTTTTTTTTTTGTTAATTTCTTTTCATCTATTTCTTTTAAATTGGTCTTTAAATTTTCCAATCTCATTTTTAATTTTTCCAATTTCATTTTTAGTTTTTTCTATTTAATTTTTAATTTTTCCTATTTAATTTTTAATTTTTTTAATTTAATTTTTAATATTTCTATTCAATTTTTAATTTTTGTCCATTTCAATTGTAGTCTTTTCTATTTCATTTAAATTTTTTTCCTTATATTTATTTTATTTAATTTTATTTAATTTTATTTTATTTTAATTTGTTTTGTTTTATTTTATTTTGTTTTTTTTTATTTTATTTTTTTTCTATTTTTTTATGATTTTTATATTTATTTTTTATATTAAATTCTATGAAATACTATAAACTTCTTACAGACTATTTTCGGACTTATCATTTTAAACTACATAAATTCAAAATTATATTATTAAAATATGCTTATTTATTAATTTTTAAAAATTTTCAATTAAAACACACTTCATTCCCTCACAAAACCCATAAAAACCCAAGTTTAAAACTTTGTAGAAAACTAAGCAAAAAAATTAAAAAAAAAATTTTCATCTAAATTTCAAACTTTTTTCTCAGAAGTGTTAAAATTTTTTTGATTATAATTTTGTATAGTACTTTAATTTTTAGTATGGAAGAAAACCGCAACACCTTTGGCAAAAAAAAAATCTAAGAAAAAATAACGGTAATTCCTTAATTTTTTAATTTGGTAGTTTTTAATGTAATTTTGCTAGTTTCTTCTATTTTCTCCATTTATTAAAATAATTTTTTTTTGTTGGTTTTAACCTTTTTCTAATATTTTTGTTGTCAATAATTTTTGCTTTAAATTTTTATTATTAATTTTTTGATTTTATAAATTTTTGATTTAATGATTCTATTTTCTATTTTTGAAAGTGGGTAGTGAAATAAGTAGAGCGTGAAATTTTCGAAAATGTTAAAAGTGCAATATAAGCTAACACAGACGCTATACAAAACACTTCTTGCCGATTTCGAAAAATCATAACAACTATGGTGGCAGTTTCTTTGGAAAGTAAATTTAATTTGTGTATTGAAAAAACCTTGAAGGCCACGCTTTATTAACTAAAAATTCTTCAAAAAATAGTACTAAGTTTTTTATGGAAAACTATTGATTTTAAAATTTTGTTAAGTGCCCCTACAAAATCAAATTTTCGACTTATAAGCGCTTAGCGGCTTCGAATGCTTAAAGTTTATTAGACAATACTTTTGTTGCAAACTAAAATCAATGATTTGCCTTTAAAGAGCTATTTCCCAAATCGTGGTTCATAGCAAAAAAAAAATATATATATATCGAAAAATCAGGATAAGATCAGGAAAAGGCGAACGCGTGAAACTTCAAAGGAGTTAAATGTAGAACATATATATGCGGAAATGTGTGAGTAGTAGTGTCTTGGCCAGCGTTGATGTGAGCGTTGTAGTGTCTAGTAGTTGTAGTTTTTAATTGCAAAGAATACAAAAACAACAGAAAATAATACAAATGATCTATTTATATGAATGCCGAAACGATAAACAAATAAATAGATAAACAATGTATAACGATTCAAAGCATACAAGTTACTAACTAATACCACATAAATACAGAAGAAAAGTAGCGGAATATGCAGAGAAAAACTAAAAAAAAATTATCACAAACGCATTACATTGAGCGTGTCTGTTGTCGTTTGTTGAAAAAGTGAGTAAATACATAAAAAAAAAAATAAAAATCAAATAAACTATAAAACAAACCTGTAAGGCTAATTATTTATATTATTATAATATTATCAACGATTACTATGTGTGTATGTATTTATTCAAAGTAAATTTATTTTGAGCATTTTTTCTACTTTGAATAAATCAAAAAGTCCGCTCTGCGCGAATGAAAGAAACTTAAACACAAGAAGAATGTAAAACTTACCAGAAAAAATAAATAAAAGCATGTCCAGGGGGAAAAAAATAAAAACTTTCGTTTTGTTAAGCGTAATTAAAAACAAAAATAAATAAATGAATAATTAAACAAATTAATGGAAAGCAATACTTTAAGCATACGAAAACTACTACAGTATAGTAAATATGTTAATTGAAAATGAAAATGAGCAAAGAAAAATATAAAAAAATATTTAAGAAAATACATAAGCCTAAACCTGCATTAGTCCCAGTTTGTTGATTTTTTAATAACACATTTCTAATTTTCCGAAAATTCAAAAGCTAGTTTACTGCGAACTTTTTTGTTTGCTGCTCCGCTTTTCTCTAATTTAGCGCTTTTTCTTAAATTATTTATAAAAAAAGAGCCATTTTGTAGCAAATGAAGCGAAACGGAACTAAAAGTTATAAGAGCGAATTTGAATTTGATTTCAAAATTTTTAGTCACAATAGAAAGCTTTATCTAAAGGCTATTGCCGAGGCGACTTAATTTTTCTTTTAAGGATCTTGAAGACAACTCGTTAAATGGTAAAAACACCAAAATTTACATTTTCGAAATTTAATTTGAGTCCTAATATCGAGATTCGAAAAAATAACTTTCGATATTTCCTTCAGTATCGAGTTTTAAAAGAAAAACACAAAAATAGGTTCCTTCAAAATTTCGAAATTTTTGCTGAAGTTTCAAAATTTTTAAGAAAAATAAGTGAGTTTTTTAAGTTTTCTTAATTTACAAAAAAGTATAACAATTACAAATTTTCTAAAGAGCATAACTGAAACAAGAGTTAGCTTTATTTTGCTCAGTGTTTGATTTGAAAATGATTTATCCAGCACCTTAAACTTAACGAAAATTAAAAAAAAAATGTTTCTTCCCGAGATTTTAAAGAACTTAAAAATTTAAAATTTAAAAGCAAAATTTATCATTCGAAATTCAAAGACAAAAAATTTTGCATTTTAAGTAAAATATGTAAAATGAGGGTCTCTTAGTATATTTGAGCCCATAATTTTGAAAGTGGTCTAAGTTGCGCTTAAATTATCATTTACCTGTATCTAAACGCGTCGGTTATTCGTTCAACTTCATCAACCAAAGGTAAAAGGTTTTTGAGGATACAACGATTTACAGATGCCTCCGGTTACATTTGCAATAATCACCCTCATTGCGAGAGTCGTGCGGAATGCAAGTCGTTTTTCGAGAGTCGAATTGTATCGAAAATTTCCCGTCATTGCCTAAAATTTCCACTTGACTAGTGTATTAAAACGAAAAAACTTGGCAGCACTGTATAGTTTTCGACGAATTTCGTCGTTTACTTATTTCAGCACGACTGTAGACAATGCTAGTGTTGTGGAGTCGTGAAATTTTGTCTAATTTACGACTTACGCAATGAGGCTGAATAGAAATTCGAGAGATTTGAAGTTATGTAAAAAAACATATTTCACAACCATACAAACACTTCGAAAAAGGAAATTTGAAATTTTCGAAAAAGGCAAAGGAGACTATTGAAAGTAACTCTCGAGATTCGAAATTCAAAATTTATAAAATACATAAAATAAGTTGAATTTCGAAAATAGTTTTCGAGATTTGGAGTTCAAAGAAATATTCTCCACAAAGGCACATTTAAAAGAACTTTGAAAATAGTTTTCGAAATAAATAAGTTGATAAATGCGATAGTTTAAGCGAATACATATTGAAAAAGAAAACTAATAAGAGAAGTCGAAAGCAACTTTCGAGATGCGAAGTTTAAATGCGTTTAAAAATTTGAAAAAGATAGGAATTTTATAAAAAAAAAAATAAAAGATTTTCGAAATTGGTTTTCGAGATTCAAAGTTTCGAAAAAGAAAGAAATTGAAAAAATAGCATTTCAAAAGCGGCTTTCCAGACTGGAAATTCAAAGCTTTTTCAATAAATTGATCAACTTAAAAATTTTGAGAACCATTTCGAAAAAAAAATTATGTTCGCCATACTTCATTTTTATTTAAAGAATTATGGGAACTAGCTCGAGATCAAGAAATAAAAAAATTTATATTTAACTAATAATTCAAAAGCATAGAAGGAAAAAGAAAAGTAATAATGAAAAATCTGATATTTCTTTTCACATAGTTTTCGAGATTTGGAACTAAAAAGTTTTCGATTTAGCAAGTACGAAAAAGAAAGTCTACATATTTCGTGATAGCTGCCTTTTGTTGAAAGAACTTCGAAACCCAGCTTCCGAGTTTCGAAATTACAAAAAAAAAAACTGTATTTGATTAATAAAAAGAGCGAGTTAAGGAATTTCTAATGTGACCTGTTTTTATTAAAAGAATTTCTAAAGCTATCCTTCAGGATTCGATATAAAAAACGTATTTTAAAAACTCAAAATAAAATGATAAACTTCAAAATTTCGAAACCAATTTGAAACAATTTCAAAAGCAAAAAATTATTTAGATCACCACTACAACTTTTTCTTTCATCAAAGGATAAATCCTAATTATTAAAGCCATTTTAATTTGTTAAAAAATATATTTTTTTTATAATTTTTAAATCTCGAAAACTGCAAAAATGTGTTAACGTGAAGCTTCAGCTAATTTTTTGGAAAATTCATTTCAAAATCACGAAATTGAAATAAAAATTTTGAAATCTCGAAAACCGCAAAAATGTGTTGACGTGAAGCTTCAGCGAATTGTTTTGGAAAATTCATTTCAAAATCACGAAATTGAAATAACAATATCGAACATCCATGCTGTTTTAAATGTGGAAGAACAATTTCGATTTACAAATTTAGTTAAAACATTAAAACAAGTTAAGAGCAAAAGTTTAATATCAACTCTTGCTTTTGCGCCTCGACAATATAAGTTCCCCGAGCAAATGAAATGTGGAAGCAAAAATCTACTAGCTTTTTTTTTATCAAAGGTCTTTCGTTCTGTAAAATTCGCTCGTGAAAATAGTTACAACCGCGAAAATGTTTTATCTTAAGACTAATTTTCTTGTGTTTTTAGTTAAGAACTCTTGTCCTATACCTGTACCAAAAATTGTCCTCACCTCGAGCACCATCCAAAAATCTATTACCTACAACTCCAGCACGAAGAACACCAACACATACGCCACACCATCCTATTAATCGTAGTTACTATAAAAATAAATATTTATATAATAACGATTTTTGAATTGTTAACTTAAGTAAATAATTATATACACTTGTGTTGACCTATCAGCTGAGCATTTCAAATACATAAATTATAAAATTATAATTACAATCTTTTATTTGTTTTGTGTTTGGTTTATTTGTTTCCGAAGGATTCTTTTTACGACGGATGAATTTGTCGTTGCTTTTTCTTTAAGAATAATTTTCAGACTGACCCTTCGCGCCACATTTGTTATCGATGTATGTATAAGGTGGTTGACTGTGTGTAACTTTCAATACTTTTCTTTCGCAATTTTCTTCGGAAAATATGTTGAATTTTTTCTACTGAGGGTATTTTTTTTAACTCACCCGTCGGTTTTGCACACAAAAAAACCATCTCATCACTTGGTCTCTGAAAACAACTCAAATAACATCGCTTTAACTTTGATTCGATGAGAAATGATTCAAAAAATCGCACTCCAATTGATATCAGCTAAAATCACTTAAAAATGGACAAAGTTGTCTGCTGGTATAACGAAAATTCTCCAAACACTCCCCTTGCAAAGTGAGGATTTAATATTATGTGTTCGTTCTCGAAGACTGTAAACAAGTCTTGAAGTAGTAGGGTAAGAACAATTCCTGACCTAAATCGTAAGCCGAACTGACACGAAAGCGGGATTTGTGTCGGAGAAATATAATGTTTTGAATATCCGATGTTGGAACGCCTGATTAAAAGTGCACACATAATTAAAAGTTTTTTTTGTTCATAACCTATTTATTCAACTGAAATTGAAATTTCGTTTAACTTTTCGAAACGTTTCTTCACGATACATATGAAAGTAAGTCTAAACCTCAATATAAAAAAGAAAAATATTACAAATGATTACTTGAAACACCAATTTTGCATAAGTTAATTGTATTGTAACTTAAAAAAAGCGTAATAAAAAAAGTAAACTTAAATGTTTATTTCATTAGCGTAATTTAAAAAAATATATATGTATCAACAAATTGAAGCATAATTTCTCCAAATGTATAAGAAATGTCTAATCCAAAGGAAATGTATGTACATAAATGCAGAATATCAGACAAGATGAAACATATTTTAAAAATTGCAAATCTTAAAACTGAAAATAATACAAAAGAATTTCTTTTAGATTGTAGTGCCTTTTTTCCCCACTTAACTACCCATATAAATGAAATCACTTGTTACACTTACCTGTTTATATTATAAATAAAAACGTAGTTTTACTTTAAGTAAAAAAACAAAAAAAAAACAAAAAAAAGTAGCTCGTGAATTTTATTTAATTTCGAGTTTTTGGCATTTTATTTTTTGCTACATGCAGACACATGGCAACTCCGGTTTGCTAAGGCATAGACAAAGACTCTTTGCTTACATTTTTTGTTTTACCAAAAATCAAAACTTAACTTGAATAAAAGTAAAATAAAATACAATTAAACCATATAAAAAAGTTAAAAAAATAAAATAGAATCATATGAAATAAAATATGTAATATGAAATTAAATAAAAAACTAAATAAAATTATAATGTAATCAAAACCAAAATAAAATAATTAATTAAAAAATATTAAAAAAATTTAAAAAAATAAAATACTACAAAATGAAAGACATAAAAATAAAATTGAATGAAATAAAAAAAATAAAATTAAATAAAAATATAAAAATAAAACAAAGCAGCTAAACAAAATTAAATAAAAATAGAAATAAAACAAAAAAGTTAAATAAAATTGGAGAATAAAATAAAAAAGTTAAAAAAAAGCAAATGAAAATTAAGTTAAACTAAATAGAGCTAATAAAAATTAAATAAACTAAAATAAAATAAATTAATGAAAATTCATAAAAAATAATACGTATTTAAATAAAAAAATTAATAAGAATAAAACGAGAAAGTTAAACAAAATTAAATAGAAAAAAATAACAATAAAACAAAAACGTTTTAAAATTTAACAAAAGAATTATAAAAAAATTACAACAAAAATTTGTGCGTAATTTCAAAAATTTTAAAAATGAAGACTAAAGGCCGCGTCACACGATTGGTGCATTTGTACAGATTGGTACATTTTGGCAGTCACAGAGTGGTTTTGTCTAGAAATTTCATGAGTTCAACTCAATAAAAAATTTCCAAGCAACACTATGCAACTGTCAATATGTACAAATCTGTAAAAATGCACCAATCGTGTTATTTCGCCTTAAGAGCTAAGATTTGAGGGATTTTGTTCAGATAAAAAAAGCAGAATTGGAAATTCAAGATTTATTTTTTCATTTAACAAGAAATTTACTAACCCTTTTATTCATAAAAAAATAAAATAGTTTTAAAAAAGGTTTATAAATTGAAAAATGTATGAAAACGTCAATTTATAAAGCTTTTCCATTTGTTTTTTTTATGAATAATGGGGTAAGTTTGTAAAAAAAAAATTGAATAAAATTATAAAATTTCTTGTAGTGTAGGGATAACTCTTATTGAATGAATGTTATTAAAAAGAGCTATGACAATTTTATTAAAAATATTTCTTAGCGATGTTAATTAACTATTAACTGGCTTGCTTTGGAAAAAGATTTCTTAAAATGCAATGAAATATAAATATAAAAAAAGTAAAATAAAACAACTAAAAAACAAACAAAATAAAAGATAACGAAATCGAAAGATAAAGTCAAGTAAACTGAAATAAAAATAAAGGGAAGAAAACGAAATTAAAACCACTAAAAAAATTAAATTAAATAAGGTAAAAGAAAAAAAATAAAAATAATTGAAAGAAATGAAATAAAAATAAAGAAAAATGAATACAATTAAAAGAAATAAAATAAAATAAAAAAATATAAAAAAGAGAAAGTATATACATATAGATAGTAAAATGTGTGGATGATTTCGAAATTTTCAGAAATCGAGGCAGCTAGAAACTAAAATTAAAATAAAATAAAGTATAACTAAAAAAAAATAAAATTCAAAAATTTTTAAAAATAAAAGTTATTCCAAACATTAAAAATAAATTAAAGTAAGATAAAGCAAAAAATAAATAAATGAAAAAGGAGAAAGTAAAATAAAAATATGAAATTTTTAGAAATCGAGGCAGCTGAAAACTAAAAAAGTAAAATACATACAGTGGCGAACAAAAGTATACATACAGAGAATTTTTCACAATGTATGCAAAGTTGTTTTTCTAAAAAATCTGATTAGAAAGTTGAAAAATTTTGTGAAAATTTATTGAATTTTCCTGATTTTAGAGATTCTATTTGTATGTATTTTGTTGTGGTATGAACTATCATTTTCTTATAAAAAATTAGTTAAAAGAAATTAAAATAAAAACCTTTGCATACA
>JAPVRG010283490.1:0-11964 GCA_029783565.1 Rhagoletis cerasi
TGTCACTTAGAAATCTGTTAAATGAGCTTTGCGTGTAAGCAGTTACCCAACGCATATGTAAAAGTCTATTGAGTTTTGATTTCTACGTACGTACTTATATAAAAATGGTAAAGCAGTGCAAGTATGCCAAGTATGCATAACTGAGGCCTTAATCCTTCTGAAACAAGGATCCACTCATTGACCGGATATAAATGAGCAGTGGGAATCCAGCTTCCAATCCCTGCTTGCCGCTGCGAACAACAATTGGTATGACGAATAGTGCCGTATCGCTGCTGCAGAGAAATACCTAACATAAAAAGCCACCCTGCAGCCAAGAACTACGCGAGCGACAGTTGAACAATGCCTGGAGTAGAGGAGGGAAGAGAGGAGGGAAGAGAGACGTCTATTGAAAAGAGAGAAACGAGAGGCAGAAAGACTTTAGTCCGAAGATTTTGAAAATAAGGGAGCAATCAAATGGTTTCAAGACCGGGGCTGGTTCTTGTGGATACGTAGATGCAAATCTGATAAGAAATATCCAGAGTCACTTGAGATATGGAGCGAACAATTCTCAGAGCTTTTGAATGTCGACACAGGTGGCGTATTTGATGAAGAAGAATCCGAACTAATGTATGTATAACAAGGGTCGGCAAAAATGAAACTGTGACTGTGTTGGTGAGAACGCGATGAGAGCACAGACAAGCGGTCGTCGCTTGAATTGAATAAAAGTATGTATGTATTTTATTAATGTTTATATGTTTTTCTGAAATGCATTTGTAGCATAACAAACATTGCATTTTGCCAAAATCGTTTGCCAATATAAAATACTTTTCGCACATCATTTTTTTACGAAATATATTTTCAATATGCATGAACAGAGTACAACCATCCGCAATGCTGTTTCGTTGCTTGCTCAGCGACGACTAAATCATTTGGTAAGCACAGAGCGCAACCTGTCTGTGTCAAGAGCGTAACCTGTTTGTCTGATCAATTGATCTATGAAACGCCGATGTATGATGTATAAGGACGAAGTTCACGTCCCTCCACTCAACTAAGACGAAGTGCGCAAAAAGGTGGGTTAAAAAGACAAGACACCCGGGGCTGACGATATACCGGATGAGCTGTTTTAAGCTAGCGGCGAAGATTTGGACGGACGCATGTGCCAGCTGTTAAGCAGAATTTGGTCTGATGAATACATGCCAGAAGATTGGAATCTCAGTGTATCCCAGAAGAGGGGAGATCAAGCCCTTGGCGCCAAATATCGTGGAATAAGCCATCTTAATATTGCTTATAAGGTCGTGTCGACGATACTGTGTGAAGGAGTGGTGTTCTTCATGTACCAACTGATTGGACCTTATCAGAGTCGCCTTTGATCTGGTAAGTCCACCAAGAAGACACTAAATATGCAAATCGAGTCACACCATCTTTTGATTGCACGAATAAAATGGAATGACGAAATGTAGGAGCTTTTTAGCGATTGCGCTGGCTTGGGCATGTTGTACGCATGGTTGGCGAGGCTACAGTGAAAAGATCCTTCGACTCGGTACTAGGATGATTGACTCGGTTTTTCGAAAAGGTTTCCACCGGTTTTTTTGATATCTATAGGCGGTTTTTTGGAGTCTCTATTTTTATAGATCAAACCGGCTTTTCTTTTTCATTTCATACAAATCTTGATCTCTCAATAAAAGTTTTGAGTTTTTCGAAGCTTTTAATGCTTTTTCTAGTTTAAGGGAAACCTCTAATTAGTTTAAAATGATGTCCTAGTACCTGGGTTATTTTGGGATGAACAGTACATTATATTTGATAAGAATTAAAGAATGTTTGGCGCTTAAACGTTTTCTACGTGTTTCGCCAAGCGTCTCCTCCAATTCGTGTTCTGCTTCTTGATGTTGTGACAACAAATGGACAGATCTACGCTTTTACTCCGCCTCCAAAGAAGCTTTTTAATGGCTCGGAGGTTTGCCATTGTCTGCCAAGGGGCAACCGCAATTTGAAAAACTTTTTTAGATGACGCTGGAACCAGAAATTGAACCATGGACCTCTCGAGTGGCACCTCTAAGCGCTAGGCTACGGCGGAAAGAGCACTACTCAAATCAGAAAAAAGTCAGAAAAAATGCAATAAAGGAATAAAAAAATTTTAAAATAAGACCAAACGTGAATTTTTCACTGATTTTTTGTTTTATTTTTGATCTTACTGAAAATTATTTTTATTGTGATTTTTGCTCATGAATTCATATGAAAACTATGTAAAATAAACGGGTTTATTCGGTTTTTTCTTAATTTCAAAATTTGGAACCGGTTTTTTTTCAAATTGCAACTTTTCGAATAACTCGAAACCCGGTTTTGGAAAAAACGCAGATATTCGAACACCCTACTCGGTACAACGAAAGAAAGGGCGCCCACAAACCAAATGGACGGACCAAATGGTGAAAGACCTGTCTGTACTCGGCATGAACCGCTGGCGCAAATCCGCGAAGGAGAGAGGTAAGTGGCGAAGTTGTTTGGTCTCGGCAAAACCCAATAAATGGTTGTAGTGCCAAATAAGAGGAAGAAGATATTGAGAGCCTCTCAGTATTCGACATGATACTCAACTGTACATATCTCATTACCTGATTATTTTTCACCATGTAGGCGGCGCGAACTTTTAAAGCTTATTAAAATTATCTACCTTAGCTACGGATGTTCAACCGACAGCAAAATTTATGAAATTTCATCTACCAAAAATAGCAAAAATAATTTTTTTAATCTAAAACTGCAGAAAAAAATTTTGTTAAGCAAAAATGTTTGTTCTTTCGGAATTAGTGTCAAGCTGCACGGAAGTTAGTTTCATAATACAAATGATTTGAAGGAGACCACATTTGACACGTACGCATTATATACATATTTCAATATTAGATATGCAAATGACTTGCTCAAATATCTTGCGCTAAAAGCAAAGGCCACAAAGCATGCCTCAAACGCTGTTACACGTTTTCCCACCACCCACCCACCCATTAAACAATCGTCTCACTTACCGCCTTTTGCCGCTATCGCGTGGCTTCAACGGACGTGTCACCGACATAAGGCGATCCCAAGTGACTAATGTCAGCAGCAAAGTCGATGATTGACAGCTGAATGTGCTTAGGAAGCCTGAAAGCGGACAAAAAAAAATGGAATAAATATAAAAAGAAAAGCAAAAATAAAAAATAAAAAGTGACAAAAATATAACAAATCGAAAAATCAAGTTAAAATTGTAGTGTCAAAACGTAATTTACTACGCTTGTCAAGTGCGCTTAAACAGCTACTTGAGCCACTTTAATGCATTTCTCGCCTTTTAGATTAAATTATAAATTAAAGAAATTTCATATTTTTTCTTTGTCTTTGCTTTTGACACCTTTCCATGACAATTTGCTGACTACATACATATACAGGGTGTCCCAGAAGTCGACGTCAAGCCGTAAACGGGTAGCAGGCCAGGACAAAGTGGCGTCACTCTGTCTCGCTCACACTTCGTAAAATGACTCTGTCCGTTTCACTCAAACTAAAATTACCTTAAAAGTTACGGCTTCAAGGAAAGTTTTGGGTACACTACAATCGTTTAAGTAAGTAAGCAAAAACGTATCAAAACTGAGTTTCCTTACAAAAATCAAAATTGTTCATAATTTATGAAACAATCTAGCAAGTGTCATACGATTTCGGAATCCTTACTAAATGCGCCAACTTTCAAAGTTACATGCCAAACCTAGCGTAGGTAAATTTTTTTCAGCACAGTCAGTTAAAATTGGGCGCAGCATTAAATTGCAATTTTTTTGGGCAAAAGGTGTCCTTTTATTCCAAGCTAGAGCAGTTGGCTATAAATTTTAGAAGACAGTTCACAGAAGCATTACTCAGAATAAAAATAAAATTGTTTTTGTTATTTTTTTGTCCTTTAACAATTATATTCAACAATTTATTGAGCTTGAGGCCGTTTTAAATGAAAATTCTTGTAAAAAAAACAACAATTTACATTTTGGTAGGAATTATAGCTGCTATTTCGGAGATTACCACATCTCCTCATCAGACTCCTTTTTCATTTAAAACGGCCTCAAGCTCAATAAATTGTTGAATAAAAATAAAATTGAGAAAAAGTAGAAATTTGTAGTAACGGGAATTAAAAAGCATCTCAGGGTGTAGAATTTTCTGTTTTTTTTTTTGAACTCCTATAATTTTAAAAATACAAGATACAGTTTTTTCATATTTTTCTTATAACTATTATGACCTTTCCTGTAACTCTTTTCCGGCTTGACGTAGACTTCTGGGACACCCTGTATACATATGTATATAAAATCAGTATGGTATGATTGAGTACTCACCCGAGAAATCGCACCACATACTCTGTCGCCATAATTCATCGTAGATTATATACTTGCCACGAAATTTAATATCAGCACAAGCAATTATCGTTAAGTAGATGCCCATAAGAAAATCACTGGCGGCCAAATGACGTAGATACAAAGAGTGTTCGACATTGCTGCGCGATTTATAGAAGTAGCGGCCGAGTAGGACGAGCAAATTGCCAATGGTGGCGACAAAGGCCATAACCCAGACGCTGGTGGGAAAGAGACAAACAAAATGGTTGGTTAAAAAGTTAATAAAATATTTTATAAATAAATCCGAAAAATGTTGTGCGTACATTTTTTACATGAGTAGATAATGGAGTAAAGGCACTTTTTTTTTGTTTGAATAGGGCATAGTGGTCGGGGAGGCTATGTTTTACGTGAAAAATTTGAGGACTGTTACGATTTTAATAAAACTGTAGGATCATATTGTTACTGTCATATTAAATCCGAATATGCCATACAATTTATAGCTTGACAGTGGACAGCTGCTAGTCACGTATTTTATGTCAAATTAAAACTTTAACAGTTGACAGCTGTCAAATGGACTCTAAATTTTTCTAAAAATAATAAAACTCTATTCTAAAATGCCACTGATGCTAGTCACGAATTTTATATCAAATTAAAACTCTGACAGTTGACAGCTGTCAAATGGACTCTCAATTTTTCTTAAATAAGAAAATCCTTTTTAGACACGCTGACATATATCAAATTAAAGCTTTGACAGTTGACAGCTCTCAAATGGACTGTCCATTTTTCTTAAAATAAGAAAGTCTTTTTCAAAATGCCACTGATTAGGTTTTTAGTCACGCTAGCCACGAATTTTATGTCAAATTATAACTTTGACAGTTTACAGCTGTCAAATGGACTGTAAATTTTTTCAAAAACAATAAAAGCTTTTTTAAAATGCCCCTTATTAGATTTTAAGACTAACTGATCTTGAATTCAATGTCCCATTTTAACTTTTTCAGTTGACAATTATCAAATCAACTGTCATTTTCCCTAAAAATAAGAAAAACCAAAAAATTTCACTTTTTAGCAAAATAAATTATATTGTATTAAAGGGAACATATCTATAATTAATTTAGGATGAAATTATGAAATAATAGCAGTATTTGTAATTACACAGGGTGTTTGGCAGACAGTCGACGTAAATGGTGGATAGTACATTTGTTCAGCGCCAAAAATTTAACCTAGGTCCAATGGTTTTTAATTTTTTTTTTATTTTATACAAAATTTGTCATTTCCAAAAATTCAAACTTCAACAAGTAACATTCTATTGTTAAGGCGAAGTCACACGAATGGTGCATTTGTACAGATTTGTACATATTGACAGTTACATAGTGGTGCTTGGAAATTTTTTAATTGATTGGAACTCATAAAATTTCTAGACAACACCACTCTGTGACTGCCAAAATGTACAAATCTGTACAAATGCACCAATCGTGGGGTACGGCCTTTAGGATTCAAAAAAATTTTGGATTCGTAAACCTCTAACTATCAAATTTCAAGAAAAATGCAACAATTTATTTAAATCACGTACTTAATAACCGCTAAATACCAAAGTTCATGAAAATTCAGCAATTTTTTAAGCTCTTGGACGCCATATTGGATTTGCAATTTTGTATTTTTGAAAATTTATCCCAGATTTGTTATGAAACATCTTATAAATTATATGATGCTAAATAAAAAATAAATTATACTAATCATTTTTGTTTCATACACCTTCTGTATTTTGGAACAACTACTAAATTTAGTCTAGTGAAATAAAAATGGCCGCCACTCTTTTTGGCGCCAGTATGCGCCGATTTCCTTTTCGTAGGTCATTAAAGGACCCTTTTTATTACTTTTTGGTAAAGGAATGAAGGCCTTACTCGGTCTTATTCATTAGTTATACTTTTTTGGAAAAATATTTCTTAAAAAATAAGCCACGTTATAGGTATTGATAATTTATCAATGAATTTTTATTATATGATATTTCATGTGATATCATCATTTTCCAAGTGTAAGAAGTAACACCAAACCGCCAGTTATTGTTACAAGTGAAAGGTTTCACAAAAAATTGTTAAGAAAGCTATCACCACATACGGCTCGAACATGTCTCGGTCGAATTCATTGAATTAAACGGAATTAACAGCTTGCTCAGCAGATATTATTGAAACTACTAATCAGTTTTGAGTTCGTTGGACATTTTTGAATAAGAATGCCTTTACTCCGGCTAATTTATCACAATTTTTCATATAAACCTTTTTTTCGCGTAAAACATGGTAAGAAAAGCTTCAGAGTGAGAAAGATATTGAGGAAACCATTTTTCGTAACTCAATGAATATGTATGTACATAGCCCCAGCTTGCCAAGCACACAGACCTCCTCAGCTATTTACGAAAGTTTCATGGACAACAACAGCAACAACTCCATAGATTTTTTTAAATTCAGGAGTTAATTTGACTGGATTCAATAAGACGGACGAGAAAATTTTCAACCTTCTTCGGTAGCGCACATTATGCATATGAAGTCCGCCAGCCGGGGCGTATACGCAACCTTTAATTTAATTTGCTCCTCCTAACCACCAGCAGGGAAACTGTGTAGGAAATTCACAAATTTTGCTACACAAAAAGAACCAAACTTAGGCAGCAACTGGCGGGCGACTAAGTTATGGTCAACTAGCGCATTTGTTAAAATTCAGTTAACTGTAGCGGATGTGGTGTGCAAAATCCTATAGAATTCCGTTTTTACAATATTTACGATTTACTACAGCAGAGCAAATAAGATATCTAATTCAATTACAGCCTAAACATTTAAAGTGCAAAATTTCCGTTTTAACGCGCCAGCTGTTGGCTGCAAAAAGTTTTCACTGTCAACAAGATACAAAAAACAAAGAAGAGCAACAAAAATGCCGAAGAGACTAACCAAATAATTCATTTTTCGAAACAAAAGAAAAGTTGACAGCAAATTTACTACGCGCCAACAAAACTTTTAGTTCAACATCGGAAGGCCTGCCGAAAAAAACATTTAGTTTTTAAAGCAGAATATTTTTTTTCTCGCTTTCGGGTTTTACGCTTATTTAGTTTGCACTCTGGTAGCGCACAGCTGGTAAATAGACAATTTGAGCACGTGCAACCGGCTGGAATTGGAAAGTGGCATTGTTGTAGCGCCGGTTAAGGCGGCTTTGCTCTTGGCCGGTGGTGTTATTAGTTTTGTTGGCGCGCAATTTATGCTCAGCACAGTGATTTATTCTGTTACTATTTTCAAGCCGTTGCACGGAAATGTTTTGTATGAGATGGCTAAGCTTTTCTATTCATTACTATAATTTTTTTTAATTTTTCAAGAGTCGAAATTGCTAAATTTTCTTTTAATTTTAGCTAGAGGCAAAAAGTTCAAAATTTTTATAAAATGTATTTCAAAAAAATTTAATATATTTTTTTTAACTGTATTTTCAACTGGAGTCCTTTTTTTATTTTTAAGTTTCAAGAAACAAAAAATTTCTTCTTCCATTATTTATTTTTTTCAAATAACCCTACAATTGTTATCAAATAAAACAGCAAAAATTTAATTTTCTATGAGCACTTTAAAAGTCACTCGGATTTCGATATTAGAAGCACAGCTGAGTCTCTGTGTGCCACCAACTGCATGCACGTATTTATGTATGTACATTTGGGTGGTCCTTAAATGTATTAAGCACATTTTTACATCAGATTTCTTAAACCTCAAAGTTCAGATTCCCGTATGTTGAGTATAGTGGATTCTGAACTTTGACCCCTGTGCGACACGCCTTGACCGTCTTCAATCAGGACTAAAATTTATATGTGATATCTTTGACCGTGGTATTACTGATTGAGCGGGTGAGACTTAAAATTTAATTTTTTTAAGTACCACCCTAATGTACATATGTACATACATACACGCCGCGAAAAAATGATACGGTGCCCCTCTGCTTGGGCTATTTATTTATTTTCAAATTGATTTTAAATTTTTTTATAAAAGTATATTGTCTAACAAAAACCATATAAATACCAATTTCACACTTTTTACAAAAATTTGAAAAAATCAACACATCTTTGCAACGCATTTTCTTCTGTATAACGAATGGTTGCATTTTATTTAAAATGCATAAAATTTGCAACAGCATCAACAAAAAAAAAATGGCAAAAATAACGGTATTTTGTAGACATTTCAAACTTGGATTGCTTACTTAGAGTTTTTCTAAAAAAATACAAAAAAAATTTTCTGAATTTTTCTAATTTTTGTACAAAGCTTAAAATTTGTATTTATATGGTTTTTGTTAGACAATGAGCTATAAAATCGGTTTAAAAAATATAGCCCGAAACGGGTGACGGTATCATTTTTTCGCGGGGTATACATCAGGGCCTATCAAAAAAAAAGTTTAGTGTGTGTCAGTTTTATTCGAGCAGTTATAAGTACATATGCGTCGAGAAAAAATTGTGGGTTAAAAAAAATTTTTTTGTCATTCTGTAAAAACAGCTAAATCGGGTTTTTTATATTTTCTTTATTTGCTGTCCGATTTCTATAAATGATACACCGTTGCAAAGGTATTAAAACAGCCTTTACACTTCTCCCAAAAAAGATTATCCTATCATGCTAAGCTAAAAAGTTACACCCAAAGTTTTTTTCGTACAAGAGCGCAAATAAAACTGACACACTTAACTTTTCTCTCATACATAGTGATATGGATTACTGTACAAACCTACATTTAGGTAACTGTGGCGTATGAGTAACATTTCAATGATATTGAGTTTATTTAGCTAAAAGCTGCAGCTTCTGCCATTACTATTTCATTTTGCCTTTCTTTTTTGAGCACTTAAAGGAATCATTCACTTCATTGCTAAAAAGTATTTGGCTTGCTTTCAGCTCCGATAATATATCTACTCTTTTTTATTTCAAACATGAAAAGTATGTTAGCTCGTTAGCTTTGTGTCAATAAAAAGCCATATCAAGCGAAACAAATATCCAGTCATGCTGTTTAATAAGCAAATTGAACATTTTTTGTGAGTAGAAGATAATTCACTTAAAAAATTATGCAAAAACTTTTAGGATGGCGAATATCATAACCCTTTTAAGGGTTCAAAAGTCCTTAATGAAAGCAACCCCAGATGAAGGGTGATGGGATGGCCCAAAAAATTTAAAGAACTAAAAATTTACGTTCAGCTTTTTGTAACCAAAAATGCATGTCCAGTTTTTAAGTGACCAAAAAGGTTTGGTGATTTGCCAAAGTTGATGTCAAGATTGTAAATGACAAAAAAATATGTGTCAGGTTTTCAAGTGAGTAAAAAAATTGTCCAGTTTTTGAATCGTGGTTGACTATAAGTAAAAATTGCTGTCCAGATTTCGAATGTCCAAAAATTATGTCCACTTTTTAATTAGCAAAAGTTTATATACAATTATTAAATGGCCTAAAACTGTCTCCAAAAATTAGCACAGATTTATGTTCAATTGCCAAAAAGTTGTCCAGTTTTTTATGAACAAAAACTTATTTCCACTTTTTAAATGTGTATGTACATATGTATATAAAAGCTTATACTCAATGTTTAAATTAGCAATAACTGATGGCTGCTTTTTCAATTGCTCAAAATTGATAAACTGGATATCAACAAGTGACCAAAAAATGTCCAAAGACTATGTCCAGCTTTTAAGTAGCAAAAATGTATATCCAGTTCTCAAACAACCAAATAAATGTGCTCAAATATTATTACAAATTTATGTCAAAAGATGTTCAGTATTTAATGGCAAAAAAAATATTTCCATTTTTTTAATGTATACAAATTTATGCTAATGTTTAATTTGCCGAAAGTTGATGGTTAGTTTTTAAATTGTTAAAAATTGGTATATAGTATCTGAGTAACCGAAAACTATGTCCATTTTTTAAATGTACGCACCCAATTTATAAATTGCCAAAAGAATTGTGCTCAGTTTTTAAATGATAAAAAAAATTGTGAAGGAAATTGCCTACTCAAAAAAGGTTGTCAGATTTCTTTACTTCTCCACGAGAATAGTAATAGTATTTTCCAAAGGCTATCTGCTGAATGTGTGTATATTTTATCAGGGCCGAACTATGAATTTTTGGTAATACCTAAGCCTAAATAAATCAGAGCCCGAAACTCGGCATCCGTGATCGAATGAAACTCGATTAGAATCGAATGATATAAAATGACAGCTGTTTTCTCTCCAATACAATTTAAATGGAAAAAGCGAACTCGCTATCTAATGCCGTAATCTCAAATTAAAATTTCGAATCGAATTTCATTCGATCACGGATGTCGTGATTCGGGCCCAGATTCTTATCCGACTGTTCAGGGTAATCAAAAGGGCCAAAATGTCATTAACAAAAAGCTTACTCGAAACTAGATCTATTTAATTAACAACGTCTTTATCATTGATCAACGATGTAATTACACATTTGTTCATCGATATCGATAAAAATATACTTTTCGATAAAAAAAAATATCGATATATTTATTATAAAATCATCGATTTCGATGTAAATATTTGTGATATTCAAAATATATTATCGATATAATTACTAATTTTTCCATCGATATTTGTAAACGTATGTGTGAAAATAATAACCGTTACCCCTCAGTAAATGTTTTAGTGTCCCCGATATATTTGCCTATATATTTAACCGTATCGAATACAATAGTAAATATCGATATACAAATTTTTGTTATTTCAAAATATTTTTTGAACTAATTAAAAGTTTAAAATAAAACTTATTGTTGTCGATACCGATTATAATCGTAGAAAGCGGTATCAACATTTGTATAGTTCTCTCCAAAGCAAACTTGGCAACGGATGACGGAAATTCGTTCCAAAATAAATTATATCGTTTCTTCTATTATTTATTATTATTTATAACTTAGTTTTCTATTAAAGGTTTTCACTCTGTTTAAATTTGTTAGCTTATAAGATGAATGCAGAAGTCTCAACGCATTTTAATACTTATCAGAAAGAGTGAAATCGTATTAAACTAAGTTGAGTTGTTAACCCTCCTTGTGGAATTCGATTAAAATCAGTCTGCTGCTGACTGAAAACATTATTCACTTGAACTACATAGATTAGGAATTTTCATTTTCTTGTTATTCCTATGAAGTATCTTTTATATTTATATATGTATGTAAACTTCAGCCTTTGCTACCCACTTCCCCTCCCTTGTCACTTACCTTGCGCGCAATATTTGATTATCCAACAAGTGATAAGTGCTACTAATACCATCACCGCGCGGCTCACAGACGCGCACATGCAGGGCGGCGCGACACAAATGGAACCACGAGAAGTAGCTGCAACAACGATTTATAAGAAGAAAAAGTAAACATAAAATTAGTAAAAATGCGCAGAAAATGCGAAATGAAACAGAGTAGTATATCAATGTTTGCGCTGCAGTGCCGCATGGTGCGAATTGTGGCTTATGAGCATTACCAACTTTGTTGAGAGGC
Organism: Rhagoletis cerasi; assembly: GCA_029783565.1. Classification (NCBI taxonomy): domain Eukaryota; kingdom Metazoa; phylum Arthropoda; class Insecta; order Diptera; family Tephritidae; genus Rhagoletis; species Rhagoletis cerasi. Next base: position 11,782 of record JAPVRG010283490.1, read on the forward strand.
TCTTCACCAACAAACACGCGCACGCAACTGGAGATATATACATTACCCTGCAGGAAATTCAATTAATTTGAAAGTAATTTATAAACTATTTTATTTTCAATGATAACTAATTGAAATTCTCACTATTTTACCTGCAACGAACTCATTTATTTAACATGGCGATGTCCTAGGAAGCAGTCAATT
>JAPVRG010283522.1:0-12367 GCA_029783565.1 Rhagoletis cerasi
TTATTTTATTTTTACTTTTCATTTTTTTCATTTCATATTACTTGAATTTATTTTATTTTATTTTTACTTTTCATTTTTTTCATTTCATATTATTTTATTCTATTTTGTTTTATTTTATTTTATTTTATTTTATTTTATTTTACGAAGATGAGCGAAGTTGTGACCTATTGCGCCCCAAGCCTAATTGTGGCGAAATATCAGGTAATGCAATGTGATGTGATATGAAAGGATGTAATGTCACGCTATACCAAATAATGTTACGTCATTGATTCCATATCAAGTGATATCATGTCACGTGGTGAAATTGGGTGTGGTGAGTTGCGGTGTGGCTAGTTACGGTAGAGTGAATTCAGGTGTGGTGAGTTGAGATTTGTTGAAGTAAGATGTGGTGAATTTAGTTGTGGTGAATTTAGATGAGGTGAGTTTGAATGTGGTGAGATAAATAGTGGTGGATTTAGGTGTGGGGAGTTAAGGTGTGATTAATAAAGGTGTGGTGAGCTCAGGTGGAGTAAATTTTGAAGCCGATGTGAGATGAGTTGAGATGAGTTAACTTAAGTTAAGGGGAAGTGAGTTGAAATAAAGTGAGGTGATTTAACGTGAGCTGTGGTGAGTTGAGCTGAAATGCGTTAACCAACGTACACAGCATGACAAAACATAAAAAAAAATAACTTAACATAACTTAACATTGTATAATATAACACAACATAACATAATATAACATAACACACCATAACATAGCATAGTACAACATATTCGGTTCCTTTTCTCTGCCTCTTATCTTTATCTCTATCACTTTCTCTATTTCTACCTTTGTCTCGCTTTTTTATCTTTATTTTGATCTTTAGGTTTATCTTTATATTTATCGTTTCATCTTTATATTTATCTTTATCTTTATCCTTATCTTTATCTTAACCTTTTGTAATGATGTATAATTGTTTATACCTCAGAAGTATAGTTTAGCCGTAAAAGGGTTGTAAAGGAAAAATTGCCTATTTATATATAAGATATGACGAGACAAATATGAACACAAGTCGGCAGTATTGGAACTGGGAAAGAAATATCAGCCAAAACCTAAAAATGAAATTTCGAAGCGTCTAGGAAGTTAAAGCAATAGTGGCAGTTTTCTTGGATATTCGCGGGCGTAAAATTTTTTTACGCTTATATCTTGACCCACTGACTAATATATAACGCTTATTGCTTACGTGGCTGCGCTTTTGTCTAAGAATTTTTCAAAATACTATCTCCAGGCTGATAAGCTACTCTGGTTCCTACTGAAGTCGGTAGAGTATGTGTATAACTAGCTGAACCCCCGCCCGCTTCGCCAGGCAAAATAAGCTTTTTCAAAAATCTGAAGGAAATTAAAACATTTATTGCAATTCTTTTAGATAAACAAAATTCTCGTTTTTTCACCCTCGATCAGGTAAATAAATCGTGCAGATGGTTTTCCGACGTAGAAATGGCCATGTGAGAAAACCGTACTTTCCAAATGCATGCTGCACATTGCTAAAGATTGTCCTTGCGACTTATTCATGGTAACGGCGGATGCAAGGCGAACTTGGAATGGAAGACGCCTAGATTCAAATGGCACATCAGATGGAATAATTAGGATGAGAGAAGTCAAGACGTTTTCTCCCTCGAATTTTCCATTCAAAAATTTTGCTTCTATCATATTTCTCAATATTTTTTTTACAGCAAGCCTGTTGCTATTACAAAAGTTTCGATTGGTTGATATTGCGAATGATAACAATGATCTCTCATTTTGATAGTTGTTGATTTTCCGTTTTCCTCTGTCGGCTGGCGATGGTAGCTGTGCCCGTAATCAATGCTCTGGGATAACGTTTCGATCATTTACCATCAATCATGCATGGTGAGTTCATGTATAATGGTCCACAAGGACCTAGATCATGGTCTTTATAATCGCTTCCTGGATCGGTGGTTTCATCTTGAATTACCGCAGATGATGTCATCAATTTGATGCGGTCGTATTTGATCAACCAGCCAGGGCTGTTACGGATGTCATATATTTCAAATTGGTTTGGTTTTTGCTCCCAGTCGTAAATTTTGCTTTTTATTTTTATTTTCAAAGCAAATTAAAGATCAATTCTAACGAGAATTCTATAAGAACCGATAATGACGAATTACTAAAAATATATAAAAAAAAGTCTAGGCGTTGCATTTTTAAAATTATAGGTGTTCAAAAAAACGGAATGATCTACACCCTGTAATGGTTTTTTAAATCCCGTTACAACAAATTTCTACTTTTTCCAAAATTCGATTTGATTATGTTATTCTGAATAATGCTTCTGTAAATTGTCGTCTAAAATTTTGTAGTCAACTGCTCTAGCTAAGAAGAAAATTATACTTTTTGCCCAAAAAAAAAAATTTTAAATTTAATGCTTCGCCTAACTTTAACTGACTGTACTGAAAAAAATGTATTACACCGAAAGAGTGTGACACTTGCTAGATTGTTTCTTAAATTATGGACAATTTTAATTTTTGTAAAGAAACTCAGTTTTGAAACGATTTCAGTGTACGCAAAAATTTCTCTGAAGCCCTAACTTTTAAGGTAATTCTAGTTTTAGTGAAACGGAGAGAGTCATTTTACGAAGTGTGAGCGAGACAGAGAGTGACGCCACTTTGTCCTGGCCTGTCACCCATTTCCGGCTTGACGTCAACTTCTGGGACACCTTGTATAGGCATGTTTTTTTCAGTATAAATTGGTTTTTTCTCGGAGCTCCCTGCAGAACTTTTTTTACCAAATTTTGAAAAAAAAATTTTTTTTTGTTAGTTTTTCATAATTCCTCACCCTCTCCGCACAGGTATATTTCATTAAAAATATCATATGCCTAATGTATATATTTAGGTATATAAATATGTTTGGCAATGACTTTCTTTCTTCATAAGTGTGGAGATAAATCAAAAAGGAAAGGCGTAATAACAATGAGAACCCACTGCAATCACACTCACAAAAAGAGACCATGAAGTATGCCGCCGTATCTGCTGTGTTACTTTGTTACCTTAGTTGCATTTACTATGGCAATTACTATATCTGTTGCAAAATCGGGCGCAACCAGAACCACAGCACACATTTACTCACACTAAATTACATGTAACAGAAAAAAAACACTACCAGCAGTCTTTAGCGACCTCTGCTACGGATGTGGTAGCTAAAATATTAGCGAATTCAGCAAACTAAACAAGCGAAGCGACAGACCAGCGTGTAAACCACAACAAGCACAGCAACCACCGTGGCTGTGGCAACAATGAAAGGAACACTAAGAACAGTTAAAAACAAAGAAAGATAAGCAACAAAGTGGCGGATGTTGGATAAACTATTGCACTGGCTACACACGGCACGATAACAACAGCAACAACAAGAGCAGTAGCAGCAGCAGCATTCACATGAGCAGAAGTGGCACAAAAATGAAGGGCGCAAGACACAAAGTGCGGCATCCTGTCTCGGTCATCGCTAGCCGCCAACCGACAACCGACAACCGCCAAACTCCAACCACTGCCACTACTCCTGTTCCACTTTGCTGCTGTTTTTTTCTTTCTTTCTTTTTTTCGTTTCCTTTTGCGATTCACCTCTGCAACACAACCCAACATAACAGTGCAATGCTGCACATAACGGCTTTCAAGCCACTGTGCCACTGCAGCAGCCATCATTGCCACAGCCATTGCCACTGTGGCTAGATGAAGTGACTTGCTGGTGTGTGCCGGTGGCTTGGCGGCTGTCTGCTGCACCTGACCAATCGACACTCACTCGCGCAGCCAAGAGCACGGCGTGTGTTGTATGCTATATACATGTTCGGCCTGTCAGCCTGTCATCAACAGCAATAGCAGCGACAGCAGCAACAAAAAACAAAAAACATAATAAATAAATAAAGGTGAAAGGAAGTGTTCGAAAGCACAGCACAGCCAGCAGTTGAAAAGAGAATACTCGCATAAGTATAAAAACAATAATGGAAAAAGTCAACCAAATTGGGACCACTGTATGCCGAACATGTAGAAAGCTGCAGGAGACATTCTCTCTCTCTGTTGGTTCTGAGCGATGGATGTATTCGTGTGTATGCCAACGTGCGGCACGTAATGCGCACACGAAGTAGCGCGATAAAGTTGCATTTAGATTGAAATCTTAGAATTGCAGATTTCATTTAATTGTTGGCGTGAAATGTCTAGAACTATCTACGTTTGTTATCGTATATGTATGTATGTTTGTATGCAGTTTATTTTATATGGTAGATAGAAAGGCGCTCTAGGTGAATTTTTTGTTACAATTTCCAACCTCTCCAACAGAGTGCACATACAAGTATTCTACGTTTTTGAAAATACGGTCTTAACTTTTAGCTTACTAAAAATCGGAGTGAATAACTCAGTGAGAGGGCAGGACCCAGGACCAGGTTGAAATTATTCAATTGAAATATTTGGGTAGGCGCTGTGCCAATGGTAACCATCAGTTACCACCTCTGTCTGGTTTTAAGTCATGCTGAGTCCCTACGGCTTATAGCGCTGTAGCAAAAACTCTTCCGGAGTTTTTTAGGGGGTGCACCAAGCATAAGTGTGGAGCAGCGGTTATCTATTCAATTCAAAAAGTGGGTAGGCGCTGTGGCCAATGGTAACTCTTGTACCACCTGCTGAAAGACTTACAGAACTCCGAGACTAGTGATGCGTTAAGCTAGCTGAGCATTATTAGGGATGCCATCGAGTAACTACTTTAGCAGGTTTTGCTATGCATCATTTGAGAAGTGCATGTGCATAAATGATTTCTTATATGAAATTTTTGCATATGCAGCTTTGCACATATTTGTGTATACGTGCTTTATATCCGGTTTGGTGCCAGTTGATTGGGGCTATAGCATACCTTTAGGTACTAGGTGTTGTTAGTCGTTTAAACACAGAGCATAGCTGTCCATTTCACATATTTAAATTTCTTTCTGAACAAACATATGGATTACTTAATTTACCTTTCGTGGCGAAGAAACATTGTAAATTGTTATTCAATATTGATGAAGGAATATGCGAAAGATGTTAAATTAAAAAAAGGACATAATTTTGGTACCCCTATAATTCTGGTTCATTTACGTTTTTATATTTGTTTCTTACACCCTCACAACTGCTAAAGACCACTTCCTTATAGGCTCTTGACAGTTTTTCGCCTTTTTATACGTTTAGTGAACATAAAATGTTATTATAACTTTACATAATGGACCAGCAGCTCATCGAAATTGGTGAAAATTAACCGAAATAAAGTTCTAAAATTGATTGAATGAACTAGACTATCTAATCTATATACATACATATAAAGGAGAAGCTGCTTAAAGTTTGCAATCGATATACTCTATGTTGCCGTGGTCCGCTTGTATAAAGACGCACACCTACGTATTCGTCTCGACAAGGAGAAGGTTTATGGTCAGGATAACAGGAAAAGGGTTAAAAAACTAAATTCATTAAGTTTAATAAATTACTACATTAGGGATATCAAGCGGACTGGTTTTGAAATAATATCTTCCTAAATAATATCTGGGAGGGATGCCAACTGTTTAAAAAATCAAGTTCAACTTTAATTAAAGGAATTAGGTGACTGAAATATGCATAACAAGGCGGTTGTCAGAAAAAAGCTTTGGGATGATTTTGTTCCTTATAGTATGCACTACAAGGAATTTATGTCACTTTTAAGATTCTCGTGAAAATTTTTTCCTTTAAAGTGCCTGCGTCGCACAGTGGGAGTTCCCCATACATTTTTTCAAAAAGTTAGAAGGAGTTGTCGTACGACTTAAATTTCATTAGTAATTTTCCGCTGCCGTAGAAGTAATCGGATTTTAGCGAGCCCGAGAGAACAACTCGTACGACAAGGAATGTCACGAGACTGCAGAGATAAAATATGTCGCCTACAGGGCCACGCTGCGATCGGGTGCAACGCGAGCTATGTGGGACCGATATAGGTAGCTGAAGAGGGAAGCGAGACGTATTTGCCGCAAAAAGAAGATGGAGGCTAAAATATAGGAGTGCAAAGAGCTTGAAATGCTCGCCGACAGGAAGAACGCTTGAAAATTCTATCAGAGAGTTAGACAACTTACGGTAGGTTTCAAGACCGGGGCGAACTTCTGTAAGAACAACCATGGCGACCTAGTGACCGATGTCCAGAACGGACTTAAATTATGGAGGGAACACTTTTCCACTCTATTGAATAGCAACAGCACTGAAAGTAGTGGAGAAGACGAACCCTAGACCCCAGTCGATGACGATGGAGTCGATGTGCCACCGCCTGACTATGACGAGGTATGAATAGCAATTACGCGGCTGAAAAACAACAAAGCTTCTGGAGCTGACGGCCTGCCAGCTGAGCTATTCAAGTACGGCGGCGAGGAGTTGATAAGGTCTATGCATCAACTCTTATACAGAATATGGTCAGATGAACGCATGCCCGACGACTGGAATTTAAGTGTGATCTGCCCAATTCACAAGAAAGGCGACCCCGCCATACGCGCCAACTACCGCGGGATCAGCCTTCTAAGCATAGGTTACAAGGTCTTATCGAGTGTATTGTGTGAAAGACTGAAGCCCACCGTCAACGAAGTTATTAGGCCTTATCAGTGTGGCTTTAGACCTGGTAGGTCCACCATAGACCAGGTATTCACTATACGTCAAATCTTGGAGAAGACCCGGGAGAAGAGGATCGATACTCACCATCTATTTGTCGACTTCAAAGCCGCTTTCGGCAGTACGAGAAGGAGTTGCCTATACGAAGCGATGTCTGAATTTTGTATCCCCGTGAAACTAATACGGCTATGTAAAATAACGCTGAGCTATATCACCAGCTCCGTCAGGATTGGGAAGGACCTCTCCAAACAAGGCTTCAGACAGGGTGATTCCCTGTCATATGGTTTCCTTTATCTGATTCTGGAGAAGATAATAAGAGCTGCAGAACTTAACCGCTCTGGAACAATTTACTACAAGAGCCTGCAATTGCTGGCTTATGCTCATGACATCGACATCATCGATATCAAAAAACGCGGGGTATGTTCTGCCTTTTCCAAGTTGGATAAGGAAGCAAAGCGAATGCATCTAGTAGTAAACGAGGACAAGACGAGAGAATCACTCTTGCCAACAAGTGCTACTTTGGACTGAGTGGGCAACCCAAAAGTAAGTCACTCATCATGCCCGTGCTGGTATATGGCGCAGAAGCATGGACAATGGCAACATCCGATCAGGCGGCCCTTGGAGTATTCGGAAGAAAGATTCTACGACAGATTTACGGGCCTTACGCGTTGGCAACGGCGAGTATCACAGACGATGAAACGGTTAGCTGTACGAGCTTTACAACGACATGGACATTGTACAGCGAATTAAAGTACAGCGGCTCCTCTGGCTAGGTCATGTCGTTCGAATGGACACGGATGCTCCAGCACTCAAAGTATTCGACTCGAAACCCGCTGGTGGTCGCAGAGGAAGAGGGAAGCCTCCTCTGCGTTGGAAAGGCCAAGTGGAGAAGGACTTGGCCTCACTTGGCATTTCCAATTGGCGTCAGTTGGCACAGAAGCGAAACAACTGGCGTGCTTTGTTGGACTCGGCCAAAATCGCTTAGGCGGTTACTGCGCCAAACAAGAAGAAGAAGAATTTCCATGTGTCTAAATCACGAAAAATGGGCGTGATCGGTGCATTTCAAAGCATACCTTCCATGCAAACCTACCCTCAAAAACGACTTAAAAATGCCGTAAAATTCGCACCGATGAATATATGACTCCAAAATTTGTCCATATGCTTATAATAATGTTGTGAAGAATGTACGAAACTAACTAAAAAACACCTTAAAAATGCAATAAAAAGCGCACCGATGAGTATATGGCTTCGAAGTTTTGTACATAAGTTTATAATAATATTATAGGAGTACATCAAAAATATTGGTGTCATCGGTTTATTTTAACGCATACCTTCTATACAAACCTAACCTCGAAAAAGCCTTAAAAATGCTCATTAAGCTCATTAGTAAAATTAGTATTTATCTTACCGTATTTTAGTATTACATGTAGCTTGTTAATAATTTAATTAAATTCGACTTTTTGAACAGGTGGGAACCCTCGTTGTAATACGTTCGAACTACAACCGTATTTAGCCTCTTCCGCCTGACACCCATATTTTGCTACATATTTCAATTACGTAATACCCATAATTAAAATTGAATTTCATTTTTTAAACATGTGGCAACCATCCTACATGTAGTTGAGAAATAAAGCCTTTTCAAAACTATTTCGATTGATATTTATATTGTAATAATTGATTTAACTTTTTAAATAATATTAATTTATTTTTCTAAAGGTGGCAACTCTTTTCGAAAAAGTAAAAACTTAAAGTTAAAGACTTATAAATCGAATGAACTGTGCGGTTCTAATGGCATTGATTACTAAATAATTTAAATCTAATTTTTAGCAAGTGGAAACTCTTTTCGAAAAAACTAAACAAATTTAGTACCCTGGTAATATTTTCTTCCGCTCCCAAACCTAAAGAAATGGCTCGGTGGGAAGAGTTTTGGGACGAATAAAGGAGTCATGGCTGAAACAAAGGCCTACTTTTAGGAACTTGAGAAATCTAATTTTTTGGAGCTAATAAAAAATGGGAAAACTCTAAAGTAATTGTATCGAAATAAAAGGAGGCTGATTTATGAAATAAAATGCGTTTTTGCCGAAAAAAATATATTTTATTCAAAATTTCACTAACTTTTCAAACTTTCCACCTATACTGGCGTAGAAGTTTGTTGCTTAAGTCTTTTGTTTTTATGTATATGTAAATAACGTGGATACTAGCAAACAGGCAAGCACATATTGTAGATATGCATATGCTAAAATTTAAAACAAACAAAATTCCAAAAAATCCATATTCTTAGAAACTTCCAATTATATAACAGATTCCAAATCCAAGGTCGTTTGAAGAGCAAAAAACATTTTGAGAGAAAACAAGATTATTGCTTATGTGTTTAGCTAAGACATTTTTTTTAAATGAATATCTTCCCATTTTAGTAATTTTTTATTTTAAGTCCATTTTCATATTTACATTGAGCATTGCATAGAACAATCTTTTCAACTTAAAAATAACTAAATTCTTAATTTTCTTTTGTCACAGGCTTTGAAATGTAAAGCACCTTTTCAGTTTACATTAAAAAAATGCGCTAAACAATGGTGTCCCTGACATTTAAACCGCTGCTGTTGCTACTTTCCTTAACATTTCCACAAATCCGCTGAACATATTGGAGCCTTTTTTCGCCAACATATCCCAATACTTACGGGTTGTGCTTATACTGGCTTGTTTGCTTACACTCTTGCCTTTCCAACTTTTTGTTGCCGCTACTTTTGGTTTTTGGTGCTGTATGTATTTTTTATTTTTTATTTTAGCATGCCTTCGCGTATGCATCACAATCGCATTTATGCACCCGGAATGGGTTGCCACTCATGACCATATTCGGTGTGGCATATCTTTGAATACAAATAACATTTGCAATGCAGGCGTAAAATTTAAACAAAAAAAGCTTACAATAATAACAAAAAAAATGTGGAAGAAAAATATTTGCCATTACAATGCACGCGCGCTGAGTGGCATTAACGATTAGCAACGCAACAGCAGCAAAAAAAATGCCTTTGAATTCACCGTTTCATGGGTGAAGCAGCCGCAGCTCCAGCAAATGCAAAGTAGCAATAATAACGATTTGCTGTATAATCGCTGGACAATAATACAGCGAAAAAAATAGGAGATAAAATTAGGCAAATAAAAACACGAGAAAAATGTAAATAAAATTTTAGTAGTATGAAAACGTTACTCGGAAAAAAAATAAAACAAAACTAAATATTAAAAGGCTAAGGCTACTAGGGGACAGAAATATATATAAAACAAACTTGCTAATGCTTCAAAAATGCGTGCTTAAAAAACGGGTTCAATACTATTTATTTGCGTAAAAAACTTCCTTAATTTTTACATACATAATTATTTATCTGGTTTTTCCTTTAACGTTAATTAAAAATTTATTTATAGATGTTTCGAGTTTAAGGGAAAACATGAAAACCGTATTTCTCTTATGATTCACGCTCATAAATACAACGCAATTAAGTTTGTTTTTCTTTTTTATCTCACTTTATATATACATACGTACGTCATGCAGCTACCTAGATGTTGAACCAGTTGACATAACATAACAGCTGGTTTTGTAATTCCAGTAAGCTCTCGTGCGTATTGCAATTCTGACTACAGGTTCTTAATAAATTGTAAACTAAATATAGTAAATTAGTAAATCACCTGTAAAAATGTATGTATTTGTATTTATTTTTAATCCCAGCACAACAATTAAACAAATAATTTTATAGTGCTAGTCACGGTACATAAATAACTAAATCTAAGAACAAAATTAGTTTTGAATTGCAGGTGATTTTTTAAATAGAATTGAACTGAATCGGTTAATTACCAAAGGGAATAAGTCAAGCATTCCTAATTTTACAGGAGGCATAAAGAACTGATTATTCTAAAATTTTCTTTGACAACTATAGTATTTTTTAAATTAGCCAGGTAATATTTACTTGTGCCGTTGTGCAGCTTCTCTTCGGTCTAAAGCCAGACTGACATTCATTTAAGAGTCTATGATTTTGCATATAAGAAATCATCTGCTTATGCATTTTGCGCTCAACAATTTTAGGCAGTAATGGCAGAATAAAGGATGAACACACCAAAACTGCAACACTTTGGGAAACTTAGAACTTACCCAAAAAGATTTCAATATTTGGAAATTCAAATACTATGAGTAGACCTTGCTCCTTGTTTCACATATGAGAAATTTCATTTAAATTTGATTTATAGTTTAGTCAAAAATTGCAACTGAGTTACAAGTGAGACAAATTATTTTGCACGAGTTCTTAAAAAATCCTGCTTTAAGTGCTCCTAACATTGCTAAAAATATAAAATTGCACCACCCGACAGTTGCCAGGGTTTTAAATCAGTACAAGGAACATCTGGCAGTTACTAGAAAATCTGGGTGCGAAGGTGAACATGGCCAAAGTGATAAAAAACAGTGCCCGGAAAGTCCTCAGGGCGTTTTCGCCAGATTCGAAGGTTTCGTTGCGTTCTGTTGCAAATCCGTACGTAAATTGCAGTCTTTGGTACAAAAAGTAAAGCGGCAAGCTTCAGTGAGAAGTTTTAAGCTCAAACAGCGCCAGATTGAGACGCAAAACAGGATATTACAGCGAAATCCCGCAGCCGAAAGTTGTATAAATCCTAAATTACAAAATACAAATGGATTATTTGGACGACGAAACCTACTGCTTTCAAAATTTGAAATATATTTCTGGTCAAGATTTTTATGCTGCTGCAAGTCGTCAAGGTGCTCCTAAAAGCTGTAAGATGAAAATGAAGTCGAAGTTTCCAAAAAATACATGGTTTGGCAAGCCATTTGTTCCTGTGGCCATAAAAGCAGCCCTGTTTAGGCGCGATTGCTAACACCACGCGCCTTAATACATGCTATGTAATGATGTATGAGCGAAAATTTCCTTTATTATATTTTTGAAATTTTTGCACATGCGATGTAATACAACTTTTTTAAGTTATAATTTTATGACAGTTTAAAATATGCTCGGCCTAGTCTGATGCATCTTCAGGACAATGCTTCCGGGGTTTTTGCGGACTCTGCATGGCTTACAACCATGCAGGGGTGGTAATAGTTGATTACCATTGGCCACAGTGCCTACCCACTACTTTTTGGTCAAATAAAGTTTTTTTTTATATAAATGCATACATGCAAACCATAGTTGATTTTTTAGGTCCAATTGTACTATTTTCGGTCCTTTTTATTTATTTATTAACTTGTTAAGTACAGTAAAACGCAAGGTCTTTTCAGTGTACAAATGTATTAAATAAAGTACAACAATAATTAATTTTTCACCTTAAAGGTACTTTAGGCCCTACTTTGGTGTTTTAGGTACAATTTCAACGATTAGCAATCTCCTATCTTTTTTCAATAAAAAACAAATTCCGCACCACAACACTTGAGAATCAGACTTAGTGTAAATGTTCATTTACGGCACACATGAATGGAGTTTAACCTTTATAATTTGTTCATTGTGAGTACCAGTCGAAAAAGAAGAAGAAGAGGGTATTTTTTCACATGCGAGACAATGAACGCTCAAGTTTATCGGGATGAGTGCCTTAAAAAGCGTCTTTTGCCGTTTATTAACAGACATGGTAGTATACCACTGTTCTGGCCGGACCTGGCAAGTTGCCAAGAACACATTGCAGTGGTACAATGTAAATAACATCAGTTTTGTACTTCGCGACTGCAATCCACCCAAAAGCCCAGAACTTCGACCTATTGAGGGATATTGGTCGATCGTGGAAG
>JAPVRG010283523.1:0-16579 GCA_029783565.1 Rhagoletis cerasi
CGAAGTAAGTGACGTTAATTATTCAACAGGATCAGGATTGACATCCCTACTGAAGAATAACACATACATGACACTGTTGAAATTGAAAATAATAGGGAAGTATGTGTAAATTTAGCTTCATACCCAGTTTATATATGCGCGATGGGTGAAATATTGTGCTTGACGCTTTTTTGTTTGAGTTCTACGATTCAAAAAGAAAAGTAATAATATAAGTACATACGTTGTGCCTTTGTCGAGAGTTAAACTGCTTAATATATATTTCGACTACTGTATCAATCACTGTATCTAAGTAAAACGAAGTTTTTATGCGTTATGCAAAAGAAGTCAGACGTTGGCACTACCCTAAAGCCCTACTACCATGAACACCTTTAGGTTCAGGTTTCTTTCTGAACTTTTTTGCTGAAGGTTAAAATTTTCGCCTACATCGTTGTACCGATAATTTATGTCATTTAATATCGCAAAAACTCTTATTTATATACCAAGTTATTCGCTAATTTATTTTTCGCTTTAGGCCTTGCAACATATTTATCGTAAAACATTCTACCGCTGCTGATGCGACTGACGCGACTGATGCATGCGATACGACCTCCATTAGCGATGTTTCGCTGATAATGCCACTGTTGCTATGAAAGACTTCAATCAGAAATTATTAATTTTTCTGTTCAAGCTTATTCCTACTTTTTTTTTAGGTTTCAGCTGATTTTGACAATGATTCTTTTGATTTTGTAATTATCCTATGCCATTTTGGTTTGATGCGAACAAATTGCGGCTGACTGCCATCGACGTGAATAGCACTGAATTGAGTCTGCGGTGATGGTTATCGTTTTAATGAAACGATTTTTTCCTTTTCTGATATTACTCATACTTTTTATGTGTGTGTGCACCAGGCAGCCCGCCACGCCGGTTGACTGGCTTTCAAGTATTTATCTTTTAACGAAAATTCTCTTTGTCAATCGTATAAAATGAAAATAGAATAGCGAAAAATATGAAAATTGCTGCACATTTCAACTTTCCGAAAGTAGTAGTAGTTGTTAAAAAGCTAGTCGCCACTAGTCGTGGTTGTGGTGGTTGTGGCATACAGACACGCCTTCGCCTTCGCCTTCGTAAGCTATTAGCAGTTTACACTCTGGTTGTCTTTGTTGTTGTTCAAGTTGTTTTTCATGTTGCTGTCGGTGCTTTTGCAAATGGCTATGCTTGCGCTCGCCCAAAGTTGCGCACAGTTTATTGACTTTATGCAACATACCGTCATCGCTAACTACTACTACTTCACTGCTGTGTGCCAACCCTGCCTCATGGGTACCTCTCAGAGGTGAAGCTTCATTTGCAGATTGAGCCCGAGCTAGTTGTAATGCTGCTGCCACTGACGACACTGCCGTTTTTTGCCTCTGGTATAATGTCAACAATTTGTTAAAAAATGCTTTGTGTGTGGAAAAATTTTCACTGGTAATTACTTTTTTGTTGTCAACGTTTCATTTTTGTATGCAAAATATGCATAAACAACATTTAAGCTGCTGTGCCACACCTTTATAAACATTCACTGACACATTCAGAAATTTGCAAAAAGGGGGGAAGGGGTTAGTCCAGATATTTTTCGTAAATTTTTTTAATGTTCAAAGAATTATATGAAGAGGATTTGATGGGTTTTTTTTGAGGGATGACTAATATCGATTTTGTCGAGCCAGTGGCAATAACGACTACAAAAATTAGCATTACCCACCGAAAAGCCGTACTTTTTTTTCAAAATTCCTAAGTTAAAAATAAGCGCTCTTCGCGTCTTGATCATTGGAAATACCTCTTCACCACCTTCCCACAGATCTTCATATGCACACTTTCCAAACCCCCTATCCCTTTCAACAATCTGAACGCCTGTTGATCCCTCGGCTTGATTTTCTTATGCCTAAAATGCCTGAAAAGCCCAAAAGCTCTCCACGCTCTTATCCGCATATTTTTGCTTTTCAAATTTAATGGCCAGGCGCGCAAGCTCTAGCTGCTCATAATAAGCCTCATCGGCACGTCCATTTCATTTTTCTTGCTTTAATTTTTGGCAGTTTTTGCATTTGTTTACTTTAGACAAAGTTGCATGCAACAATTTTCTTACTTTACCTCAGCTACTTCGACTTTTACTATTTTTCATATTTACTTATTCTTCATAGTGTTTTCTTCTGCTATCTTCCAACTATCGCAGCTACTTCGTACGTGGGTACTTCGTTATGTTCATGGCATCATGTAATGCCTAAAATTATGCGTCATTATAGTAAGTTTAATGAAAATTCCAAGCGACAAGACATTTAAGCTAGCACCACCGTATGCCCACACACACATAAACACTTGCACGCCGGCTTACCTATAAAAGTTAGCTTACAAACACAAAAGCCGAAAATGAAGTGGAGGTAAAATATTAAGCGAAACTTTGGTGCTAACTTTTGGTTGATTTTTTTGGCATTGTTTAGTGGTGCCTGGTAGCAAAGATAAAGCGGCGATTTCATGTTTTGTGCCTTGGATAAGCTCGTGCGCCATAATCGATATTTCTAGCGGGAGGAGTGAGCGTGGTAGTTGGTAGCAGTGCTGATCGTGTTTGTTGTGAAAGTGTATATAGATATTGAAGGTGTTGCGGCCGCCATGGCGTATGAGTAACGCTCGTATCTATAATTTTATTCGCAGTATAATACTTTTTTTTGGACTCCAAAAATGGATACTGCTGTTTTTTTGCTATCGAAATTTTGTAATGCACAGAAGTAGTGTTAATTTATCAGTCGTTGATACAAAACGATATAGGCTAACAGGGAATCGTTCATGGAAACACGTTATAAAAATTCATATATGTGGGGACACGACATTTTGACCAGCTTTGATTTATTTTCTTTTGGTTGTTGAATGTTTATTACTTAAAAAAAAAATTACTTTATTATATAATACTTAAACACCATATAAATCCACAATTCAAACTTTGTAAAGAAATTCCACAAATTTTCACAACAACAACAAACTTTTTATTCATACCTTTCAGAAATAATCCAAGTGCGCAGTTTTTAGCCCATTAAATTCTAGTACAATAAAGTGCAAGTTTTAAGTGGCTAAGAATTCGCGTTATTTGATAATTTTTTTGTCGATGGTGTTAATATTTTCTTCCATGCAATAAAAGTTGTTGAACATAGTAACTTTGTACGGAAGAAAATGCGTGACACCGTCAGCAAAAAAAAAAAAAATTCAAAAATCAGCGGTATTTTGTGGACACTTCAAACTAGAAAATTTTCGTGTTGCAACTTTTTCGAGTTTTTATAATTTTTTTACAATGTTAGAAATTTTGATTTACGTGGCTTTTGTCAGACCACATCATTTCGTCGGGGGTGTACAACATGTACACATAGGACCAGGAATTCCCTTATTTTAATTTGTTTCAAAAAATCACTAATACTCGTACTGTAAAAAATGATTTTTTTATAAATGGAAATACTGCGAAACGGATTTTTTTCGCAGTAATATAGAGTTTTTTGTTCGAAAAGAGATACGAGCGTTACGTATGAGTAATATTTATTAAAAATTTACATACATATTTACGTGAAATCGGAGAGCATATTTCGAAAAATAAAATTAAGAATTTCAACGGAAAGACATCAATACATTTTACGAAATATGAAACAAAAACAATCATACACGGCTTTTGATGCTCCGGCTAAAGAAAATTATAGGGAGATAAAGTAAAGACGGCCGCAGTGGCTGAGTGGTTAGAGGTGCGTACTACCACTCCGTAGAATCTGGTTACGATTCCTGGTACGAGCAATATCTACATTGGAAAACGTTTTTTTTTTAAGCAGTCACCCGTAGGTAGGCAAAGGCAAACCCCCGAGTATATTTCTGCCATGAAAAAAGCTTTACATAAAGTCCACTTGCCGTTCGGAGGCATTGTAAAACTGTAGGTCCCTCCATTTGTGTAACATAATCATAAAAGATATTTTTCGTTAACTCTTTATAAAAATATATTTCATTCTTCAATATAAATAATTTAAAAATAAGTTTCAAACTTTGCCTAAAATTTAGAAAAGTTTGCCAAATTTTTTTAACAAAATCTCCAATTTTTAAAAAGTGTTCAGGTATACATTTTTATAGCCAATATAATTTTAGTAAAATTGTGTGCTAATTTTTTTCTGACAATGTTGTGCATTTTCTTCTACAAAAATAAAAAAAATTTCATTTTACATTGTATGGAAGAAAATTCGCAACTCCGCATACGAAAAGAATTTCTAAAAATTCTGAAAAATTTGGAAAATTTCTTCTAAATTTTAGACAAAGTTTGAAACTTATATTTAAATGATAAATATTGTAGAATCAATTATATTTGTATAGAAAATCAACGAAAAATACTTTTTAAGAAAATAACTATTAATATTGTATATAAAAATTCTGTACGGAAAGTCTTTATAGTTGATCAACATCGGCTTGCTTCTGTTCATGTCTCATTCCAGGCTGACTGCCGTAATGTCTTATTTGTTGAAATGGGGTAAAATAGATGCTCTTATTTTAATTTTGTCTAGCAAACAGAAACGAAACTTACTTTCGCTCCCACAAGCCTGAGCTTCTGCACCTCGAGCCCAGAGATCCGGATAATTCTAATCCACGGCTTCTAGATCAGGTTCAAATCAGTGCCACTTTACTCAAGTTGGAGTAAAAGATTGATAATTCCGCCTTGGAGTGTTAGATGTTCATCTATAAGGCAATCATTCTCTAGAATCTTATCCATCAGCTCAAGCTCCGCGCCCTCATCCTGGGACATCTCGGATATTCATCCGAAAATCGACATAACGCTTACACCCTCGATATCTGATGGGACCGGAAAGGAATCTGTCTCCATGATCATGAGGGTTTTATCCCATCTATACTCATCTATACGTTTCCGAAGCTATAGCTGCTGATTGCCTTGGTATTATTGATAGGGCCGAGCTGCATTAGAATTAAGTAGTGCTAGAACGTCGCGTCAGATTTCCTCAGTATTTTTGGTCCAAAATGCCCCAGTCTGTTGCAGTGCCTGAGGATTTTCTCAATGTCTTCCGGTTTGGGGGGTTCGACAAGAAGTAAACCACGTGCACTTGGGCGAAGGCGAATTATTTTCGTCTTCTCGGTCCTTATACTCCATAGCCGACCATCCTTCAGAGCCTATTGTGTCTTCTGCTACGCTAGTAACTTGGAATTGGTGCCGGGTTCTCCCTGACCACTCCTCTCTGGGAATACCGCCCCACTCAAGAAAATGGACTTAGCATGCCTACCTTTTGTCACAATGCCCAAGCGACCTTTGCTGGTTATAAGCCGACTGTGGCGAGCTCGCACCGCTTGCCATCGGCCATTTTGTGTCCTTCGCATTGCTAATCACCCTCTTGACGCATTCAAGTGTCGGAGCATGCTTTTCAGATACCTCAAACAAATAATCTGCATCCTGACCACCAAAAGGTTATAAGATTTTGTAAACCATGTGGATGGCCGGATGGGCCTTACTTGATGATGGGGATCACCCTTTAGGCCAAGTAGAACGCTTATTATTGGAGCTCTCGAAACCCTAGCAAGGCGAGAAACTCTTTCTGATACTGGCAATCCAGACCTATATTTTAGCACCCCACCGTAGCTCGAAGATATGAGTAATACGACCGACCTCCTGCCCGTACGTTGAACTGGCCGTGTAAGTATTCCCCTAATCGAGTTAAGTTGGATCCCAACTCAGAGCCGCTATCTATGGCTTTTGAAATTGACTAGAAGGGTTACCCCTGACCGATACCATGCCGAGGGATAGATCATGACCTTATGGGAATAGCGACGAGATTCGTAACGTGCTACGCATCTAGCCAAGGTTTAGTGGGATAAATGCATATAAAAAAACAAAAAAAACATTGAAGCTGAGAAGGATCTGATTAGCTTATTAACTTATAACAGAATCATTTTTATGTCAAACGTATGTTTGAGATGATAAATAAAATTTTAATCAAAAAAAAAACTGCACAGAAACTCACAGAGAACAAAAGCCGATGCTGGCGCTAATCCTCAGCAGACATCGTCAAAATTCTTTTAAAACATTTTCAGTCGTTTCACCAACTAAATACTCTCTACTTTTTTCTGCTGTAACGCTCAAAAGCTTTGGCTTTGAATAAATAAAAAATAAAAAAATATTGCAAGCACTTGAAGATTTGCAACACGTGTAGCATAAAAATGGCTCTTACTATAATATTCTCGCAGTTACACATTTAAACATATAAATATTTAAACCAGAAACATTCGCTATTTTATGACAGGACAACAACCACTGGCACTTGCAACAAATTAGTTAGGCTAAAATTGTCAACGTCACTAACGTGCTGCAGGAATCGCTGCGAAAACAAAGCGAAATTAAGTGTGCTAAAGCGATAAAAAAGGAATTGTGCAAAGGAAAAAGAAGAAAAAACTGCTAGTTTGCGACGTCTTTTTTACGTCATAAAAAATTATGATAATAATCAACTGCTATCGCTACACAAACACTAACACCAACAGTAACACTAACACCAGCACCATCAGCAGCTGTATTAGCGACGACGAAGGCAATGGTAACGACAACTTCAACAACAATTAATTTTGGCGACAAAAAATTTAACGCCACCAAAAGTGCGCCGCTAAAAAGTGAAATAAAGTAAAAAGTAAAACACAACAAACTAAGGTAAATTTACTTTCGGAATTAAACACGCAAGTCCAGCGCTCCAAATTGGGTCGCTGGGATTTTTAGCGCTGTATGCACAAAAAAAAAAAAACGAAATAAAAAATACTAAAAAACAAAAACATTCAAAACAAACAAGCAAACAAAAATTGCAGTAAATGAGTGAGATAGTGAGATATCGCGCTAAAAAAAGCGTTGTTTTTGTTTTGCAATAAAGCAAACTCGTTTTAAAAAATGCCACTTTTTCTGAAGTTTGCCCGTGCATCACATACGTTTCGTGTGCGTGTATTTGTGCACATGTTTGATGGCCGCACGTGCGCTGCTATCGTCTGCATAAAGCTGTCATGGATGTGTTTTGTTTTATGAGTGCGAGTGTGTGTGTGATGTTGTTGAAAATCGAGGTTAAGAAGGGTAAAATGATGAAAATGAATTTTCATTGCGAATTCAGAATGTCTACCAAAAAAATGTATGCAAAGTCAAATCGCGAGCATACATTTATTTTAGGTCGATAAATATACAGGGTTATCGGGAAATTCATGCTAGATAATTTTTTTAAGACAAACATTTATTAGTTGTTAACAAAAAAATAACTAAAAGGCTAAGCCTTTTTTGAAGTTATTTCTTTCCATGTCAGTAATATACTCTCCAAATATAAATCAAATCGGACCATAAATACGAGTTTTATGATATCTCGACACCTGTGCCACCTATTGTTCCTGTGCCAAGTTGTTCCGTTTATGTAAGTAATAAACATTACAAATATGAACCTTATAGGACCATAAATACCATACACCTGCGCCTAGCGGATTAATTCATCTTTCATATTGCATCGTATTCGGGTTCTGAGGTTTAAAATCTCTAGCTCATCGGGAAGTTGGCTAAAAATTTTACAAAATTTGATTACTGACAGGTGAAACTTAAGAAAAGTTTGAAATACTAAGTTTTTTGTTTTAGTCACGTATATTTTGAATTTTTTCCTTCTTATGAAATTTTACCCTCCCCTAGTTAAGCCCGCAATACTTCAATTCAAGTATTGTAACTTTTTGTATAGCTAAAAAGATATACTAGTTTCTAAAATAATTTGCAGAATAGTTTCCATACAAAATTTTTCTTTTAATGATGTGAAGTAGGAAACACTTAGTGAAAAATTGTAAATTCAAGACTTTATCAAGCAGCCATTTTAAACTGTCATACCCTTTAACTAAAACAGAAAAAAGCGGACCCTTGAACTAAGATTAAAAAAAAAGTGGACGTAAAGCAAAAAATATATATATTTTTTTAAATAATCTTTAAAATCCTTAAGAAGTGTTAGGAAAGATCTTCCCGGTAACCCTGTATGAACATAGATATAAACATGTTATATACGTATTTACTTGCGAGTGTCCATTCGTTTAATTGGATATGAATTAAAGCCATTTTGAAAATAAATTTTAAAATATATACATTTTTATTTAAGGTGCAGTGGGGCGGACATTTTTGTTCTCTCGCTGTAGGTATTCTACCGGGCGGAAGAAGTAAAAACCAAGGAAAGATACGATTTAACATGATTTAAAAACATGTCGAAGAAGCTATCAAGGAACTGCATCTACTGTAAGGAAGAATATGATGAGATAATTGTATGCAAATCTTATGAAGATTTCAAAATGCCCCATTACTAACATAAGTAGATTCATCAGACGTTCCAGAGACAGCCTATCAAAATATCGCTAACAGCGGTAATTGGGCCGATGACTGATATTCATGCAACATTATTTCCAACTAACAATTATCCTTATCCTGCCTCTGCTACGCATTCACTTAAAGAGAACTGAGGTTAGGTTAGGTTGGAATAGCGTTGAATAACTCAGTGAGAGGGGAGACCAGTATGTTTGCATGTGTGTATTTATATAAAAAAAAATATTTATTGAAGCAAAAAATGGTGGGTAGGCACTGTGGCATGGTTGTAAGCCAAGCACAAGCAGAGTCCGCAAAAAACTCCGGAAGCATTGTCCAGAGGATGCGTCAGACTAGGCCGAGCATACTTTAAACTGCCATCAAATAACAACTTAAGAAAGTTTTATTACATGGCAGTTAATTTATGAAATTTTGGCACACGCAGCATTACATAGCATGCATTTAGGCGCTTGGTGTTAGCGATCGCGTAGTGCATGTGGTTTGCTGCCACCAATTCCTTCCGATACCGAAAGTTCACTCAGGTATAAGCCACTTTGTTGACACTATGAGCTTGACCAAAGCTCTGCTGTGCTTTAAAGATGTAGGTTTGATCAAGACGTCCTGGGACTTAGGTTCCGCCTAGTCGCGACATAGTTTAATGTGAAATATGTCGAAAAATTAATGCGGAACGAACAACATTTCTGTTATGCTCAACCCGGTGCCAATGTAATAATAATAAATAATAGAGTGGCGCCTACACAATATGTTACAGTTGGGCCGAGCTTCTCCTCAAATTTGTGGCGTGCGCCTTGATGTTGTCACACAAAAGGGATTCCGAACTTCCAATGTATTTTTCTGAAAAAATTGCTTTTCATGGTAGAAATACACTCGAAGGTTTGCCATTTCCTGCCGAGGGGCGACCGGTATAAGACAAATTTTTAGTTGTTATTTTTTTTATTTTTTTTTTTATGTTGGTCGAAAACTGGGCTAGAACCCAGGCCCACTTGGAGCCAATGACCATATGTTACATTGACATGTCTAATGCTCTCAGAAGTGACTGATTGTCAGTTGTTGTTTCCACTCATCCACTATTTCAAGGATGGATGACCAACATTTAATATACACTGCATTTGTCAGGCTGAATATACATGTGATTCATTTCAGCTAAAAAAACCTCTTCCACGACTTTTCCTTTAACTTTGGAGCCCTCTTTTTAGAAGTGTATGGCTCCAGGCATATGGTGAGGTTTGGTGTACCAGCCGTGTCGGTTGGTATGAAAACTTTTTATTTCAAGTCGAAAATGATTGCGAATATACGAGTGTAGTGGACGATACTGATGAGCATGATAAATTTCGCTCACAAGTCCAGGAAAACCGATTGGCCTAAGAATCCCTCATTCTATGAGACGACACTTTTAATACTCAATTGTACAATAACATAATAACATAACGTTAATACATATTTCTACGTTTTTGCGTATTTTCCAGATTTCTGAGTGTTGCTGGTTTGAGTTTTTGAAATAATAATGGCTCCCAGTTCAATGTAAAATCAATAGTCTTGCAGATCTCTACCATATGAACTAAATGGTTTTAAATTACGCGTGGGTAATTCAGCAAAATTAGGGGAGTTGACTCAATGATTCCAACTCACTTTAAGGAGTTAGCTCATTCAACTAACTCATTTGACTCGTTGTATGTTACACTCGCTCGTATCATAGAATCTTTTTGAATGTGATGTTTTGACTCATATTTTGAAATTTAATGCCAGGGTTGCAATTTAGATCGCAAATTAACGGAAATTTTTGCTAATTAATTTGCTTAAAATTTTATTTAAAAAAATTTAAATTTACTTACAATTTTATTAAAATTCATGTTTTCGTGAAAATAAAATCTAAACAATTTAAACGAGACAAATTTTAATTTTATCACTAGGCGAATTCATTAATTAGTCTTGTCGACGCAATACATATTTCTACACAACTCTGAGTTGAGTTACCCACGTCTATTTTTAATCACTTGAAATTTAGTTTGTTTAGCTGTTACACTTTAAGCTCTTACATTCTGTATGCTCTCCGACTGTAATGGGCAGCCTTTCTAATCGTTGAAATATTACCTTAGTGTCTCAACTTTTCTGGATAAAACCTGTAAAACTGTCAAAAAGCGAAATTGCTTTCAGGGAAAGAGAGAAAAACCCAAAAGTACGGGAACGCTTTTCGGATAAAAACTTTAATAAGGTGAAAATGCTTTTGTTTACTCAACTTTCAATTTGCTTTGATAACACATGACAGCTGATCGCTTAACACTTTTCATGATTTTACCAGAAGAAAAAGTTCGGGTAAATTCTTGCAACTTTATTCTCTACACAACT
Source organism: Rhagoletis cerasi (assembly GCA_029783565.1). Lineage (NCBI taxonomy): Eukaryota > Metazoa > Arthropoda > Insecta > Diptera > Tephritidae > Rhagoletis > Rhagoletis cerasi. The sequence continues at coordinate 10,691 of JAPVRG010283523.1, forward strand.
CTCCAAAAATCGCTCTTACTTGCAGGATTTTGGAGTACGGGAACGCTTTCTGGTAAATTCCTGTAAATTCTTGCAACTTCTTGCGACTTAGGAAACGCAACTATTGAGTACGTTTCAAATCAAAATAATATGCTTTTGAAGATATGTAATAGATTAGTTTAAATAACTTAAAGAGCATGTACATATTTATTTCCACAATTTTTCATTCCAATATATAAATATTTGCGATTTTTCGATCAACATACAAAGCAACATCCTTCTCTAATTTTGCTTTTAAATTTCTGTACACATATGTTTTTGCCATTTTATTCACGCATTCGAATATTTGACAACAACAGACCGCAAAATTGTCGCTTTGCAGCGAAGCCACTACACCAGCAACGTCGCCGCACATTGATTACCAGCGTGGGTACAACAAAAATGTCAACAAGCGCATGCATCAAACTAATACATGGATATATACATACATCTATGTGTGTTCGAAATATTTGCAAGGATTGGTTAAAAATTTCCCAAATACTCGAAACAGATAGCTGGCGAACAGCGAACTAGCCAACTCATGGGAATGCGGTTAGGTAGTATACGGAATGTGACCGGCAAGCGCTGGGATGCACAGTGGGATTTCGGCGGAAAAAATTCAGTTCTTTGAACATTCAATTCTTATATTTAAATGGTTTAGACTTATATAGCAATATTTGAAAAGTAGTAGGAGTCAAAAGAATTTTATTCAACTAAAATTGAATAAGACTTTCGTTCAATTAAGCAATGTGTGTTTTTTTTAAATAGATCTTGATTGCTTTTGTAGTAGGTTCATATAAAAATATAGTATTTATTTGTAAAAAAAAAGAGAGAAAAAATTGCAATCGACGAAATATTTAATAAATATAAGCAAACAAAAATGATACTTTATAAATGCCGAGTTTAACGCATTTAATGAACAAAAACTTTGTTCCCTCGGTCTTCCTCCATCTTCTAGCTATCTTCTTACGATTTCTGAACAATATACCAAATTGGCCTTTATAGCATTTTTAAGGCGCTTTCGAGGTTAGGTTTGTATGGGAGGTATGCTTTAAAATGAACCGATTACGTCCATTTTTTGGAAGTTCACTTATAATGTTATTATAAAAGTACGGACAAAATTTCGGAGTCATATATTCATCCTTGCGCTTTTTCTGGCATATTTGGGCGTTTTTGAGGTTAGGTTTGCATGGGAGGTACTCCTTAAAATAAACTTATCACGCCCATTTTTCGTTTTTTTTCTTGATTTATGTCCATAAAGATTAAATACGAATTAAATCCCTACGCCAACTCCTTCTAATTTTTTCCAAAAAATGTGTGGTGCGGCACCACTGTGCGATGTCATACGCAAATTGCATGTAGTATGTAGCACGTTGCACATGACGGAATGCATCACTTATAGCCACATAGATAATTGCAAAACACATGCATCCTTATACACATATTTTTGTATATATGTGTATATGCGAGTGGCCGAACGTGTTTTGTGATTTTCGGTTGCAAGTCCGAATTATTGCTTATTCATTTATGTTTATACACACATTTGTATCTATCTACCAATTGCAATAAAGTGACACTTTTAATGGAAATTTTAATGCCTGCTCATACCGTTTTTAATGATGGTAACTATCATGCCTACAGCAAATGCTTGCGACTGCGATAGTATCGCCACGCAAATGTGCAGCACTCTTGCTTATAGTAATACTACTTCATAATGCACTCTTGCGTATATGTGTACATACATTTAGATACATTTGTATGTATGCACATAAGTTTGGTATGGGCACATTATAATTGTTGCATTATCGTTGGAGGCATGTATTTGATTTCTGGTCGCTACCGCCAATACATATATAGCAATCAGTTTTATTCGTGATTGGCTGTACGTGTGCCATCGAAAGCATGTGAATTTAAATGCGTTTTAATTGAAGTTATTACATTGCTATAAGCAGAAGTTTCTGAATGGAAACTTAAATTCTAAATAAGTAGCGCAGGCATGTGAATTGCTGTAGTCGAATTTTAAAGTGAATGTGACATCAGATTGTGGCAAAATGTTAAACAATGAACAATTGCAGTAAATATATATATTTAAAATACAAATAATGCATACTGATATGTATGTATGTATGTAAATATCTGTGGTCGCAAGCAATAACCGCCTAAGTCAGAAGTCCGGTTTTCGTATACGGCTCCATTCACGATTTTTGATTGCACACGTCATATTTACTGTTTACATAATATTGGCAAATGATTGTGAAAATAGTAATTTTTATGCCATAAACTCTCTGCCAATATTCCCATCGAGGCTTATTAAAAAATTTTTCTGGTTCAAAAGAAAAAGGCTTGTTGTTAGGTTTTTATTGCTTGTGACCACAGATATATTTACGTATGTCCGCATTTGCACCTACTATAGACATTCCAAGAATGGTCACAGGCTAAAAAAAATATGGATATATAGAGCGGGTGTGGCACCTTCCCTACAAATTGAAAATTTCATAATGCATATGTACATATCTCTGAGAGTATTTGTGATAGGCTACTAAAGCTTTTACGGCTAAACTATACCTTTAAGGTATACAAAATTGATGCTGAAAAGAAGAAAATCAATAAAATTTCAAATTGGACTAATATAAAGCGAAAAAATCAATTCAAACTAATATAAATTCCAAACATGTACATGATTGGGGACGGAAATGACTCCAAAATTTATGCTATAACATTGATACTGAATTGAAGAAACATGCTAAGCAGCGCAGCTGCTACATTCCAAAACACAGCATGTGTTAAAAATAAAGTTGTGAAAAAAGTGATTTAGTTTTTTTATTTGGCCTCTGTAGGCTGTTTAACGAATTCTTTTGATATTAATAGTTTTTCATTAAATTTTTTTGCGTTTTCATAGTTGACCAAAATTTGATTTTAGCTCTAGATTTGATACTTACTTGGTTTTGGCGTAGGACGAGAAAATGTTGGATACTGTGGTTTGGAATGCAGCAGCCGAGTGGTTTAAGAATAATTTAGTTATTTAAATTTTTATTTATTTTATTTTAGATTAATCGATCCAGAGATATCGTCTTCCCACACATATTTTTAGAGGACTTTCGCTACATCGTCTGCCTCAGCTCGCGGGATAAATATTAAAAAGAAAACAAACGAAATTTTTGTCCGCAGAAAATAAAACTTTAAGTTCGAACACAATTACATATGTATGTATTTTCAAAAAATTAAATCTTCAGAAACTGTTTATAAAAAAAAAAAAAATGTTTAAAATTTCAAAACAAAAAAGTATGTTGACCAAAATTTCTATTAGATCGGTCCAGATGGACGAACGAATAAAAGATTGGCAATAGCTTGGCTACCAAGACTGTATTTTAAAAAAATCACTTTTTCGGCTTGCCCATGATTTGGCGGATTTTGGAAGAGACGACCATGTGTATCCAGTTTTTGAAAGTTGAAGTCTTAGAAATATTTCTTTTGGTAAATTGACATTGGAAACCATGTGACTGTTAAATTTTAGATATACTTGTAGAATGTAATCAACAGTTCTATATAAAATACGACGAGGAACATGCTTGTTGAATATCTTAATCTTCTAACTCCTTGTCTCTTTTATGGAAGAGGGTAAAACAATAACACAGAAGAGGGATATAATGGATTAAATGTGCCACAAAAATATTTGTCATACAATTCTACTGAAACCCTCTGAATACATGCGATTTCTAAAATTGAAATTGCACGCCAGGAATAATTAAGTCAAAACTGCGGGGGATCCTGACAATTGCTACGCTAAATTTTCTTCGCCAAAATTCTCTGAATGAAGAGCAGAGGGGCCTGAAACTATACAACAAGAAAACTTAGCAGCTGCAATGTGCAATCAGCCAAATCTGATCAAACGAGGGACATATGACTAGTGAAAAAACTTTTTAGAAAAGTATCGATTCTAGTACTCATATATAATACTCTAAAGAAGAATCGATTCAAGTACTCATATTTGGCAAAAAAGTATCGATAATACTCGTACTTCCAAGTATTTTTAAAGCAAAGTAAACAAAAATGATATTGTTTTGCTTTTTTGACCTCTTCCTATTTGTAAATTGAATAGACACTGCTTTTAAAAGTTGAAATCTGATCTTACAAGCATTTTAAGGGAGTATTTGAAATAAGTTTGCAATAAGTTTACTTCTACAAGCGTAAAATTTCTGTTTATAGCAAAAAGCGTATTTAAAGTTTTTGAAAGCAAATATTTTATAAGTATATGACGCGATATTTATAAATCACTTTGCTTTGAAAATTAAAATCAAATGTAGAAAACGAGAAACAAATGTGGTGAAGCCAATTCTCTAAAGAAAAGATAAGCTCTTTTTCGTAAACATTTTCTTCGAGAATGGACTAGACTTCGAATTCACAACGCAGGTTAAATACATTGGTAAAATAATATCAAGTCGAAGACCACCCTCTGTACCGACTAGCAGTAGCTCAATAACACAAACTACAAAAATTTAAAGTCCTATTGCAGTAAATGAGCGTTATATACATTGGTTATAAAAGATAATTGTCCGACGTTCGCCAAAATCTGTATTGGTTTATTTTTAAACATTTTTCAAGAAAGAACGGAATTTTGTAAATGATTTTTAAAAGATTGTTGTATGTTGTTAGGCGCGCCTGCAATTCTTTTAGAGATTTTTAGCGATCAAAATTAGCGATGGCGAATGTTAGAATCCGGCTGCGGAAAATGCATTTAAGGATAAATTTCGTACTTATTCAGAAATGGTGCTAAAATGACTCAAAAATATGAGTTTAGGGGGCTAAAGTGTACGGAAAAATTGTTTTTTTTTAAGCTGATAATATTCGTCGATAGAATAATGAAAGGCTGAAGCTTAAATTCACTGGAGTTGCCAAACAGTCGAATTCAGCCTACGGCAAAAGAAAATTAAACGATTTTATTTTTTCCTTGAAAATATAGAGAAGATGATTTCCTGCATAGCGCATATATCACGCATAGACTATTATGTGTTGCATATTTACGAGTTGGTAACAAGTCGACTTATTATATTTCGCTAGCAAAAATATCGCCTATTCATAAGTATTGCAATATATTTCTGATATTAAAATATTATTTCATACATTTAGCTAGAATTGCATCTTAAATACTTTAAAAAATTTATTTTGAAAGAAAACTCACATTCCTTTTAATGTCTGCAATAAATCAAATGCCAAAAACTTAAATATCCATGATAAATTTGTTACTCATTTTCATACATTTACATACATACATATGTACATATTCGCGTGTTTCTAGCATCTCCCTATCTTCCATGCTTCCAAATACATTACAGTCTTTTTTATACATATATATGTACGTATGTAAGTATTTATGTATATGATCTTGCAAATGTTTTGTTAAATGGCAATTTAAGAACAATTTTATTCAATGTCCCTCCTCTGCATTATCTTTACAACCACTAAATATGTCAGAAGTTCGCAATTGTCGGCTTTTAATTGGATACTTCAGCTGTTTATTGAACACAGCCGCAACTGCTGGTTTTTATAGCACTCAAGACTATGAAATCAATCGACAGAAAACATTTGCGCACGCTTTTACAGTGCCATAAATTTAAAAGATTTTAAGCCGCTGTGGTGTAGTGGTAAGCAGTGCGCGCTTCCACCCCGCAGGCCTGGGTTCAAGCCCTGGTCAACGTCGCAAAAAGTTTAGAGAAAAGGTATTTTCTTAACAGCGGTCACCCCTCGGCAGGCAATGGCAAACCTCCGAGGGTACTTCTGCCATGAAAAAGCTTCTCACAAAAATACAATCGCCGTTCGGAGTCGGCATAAAACTGTAGGTCCCTCCCCTTTGTGTGACAACATCAAGGCGCA